>KN882404.1:166252-179110 GCA_000934455.1 Apostichopus parvimensis | reverse complement strand
ACGCATGATGATTTCACCCAACTAGTACGTAAATGTGTATGCGTGCTTAGAGCAGCAGACGACACCCGTTACCTAGCAATAACCGTGCCTGTAGCCTAACGTGAAAGCTATATTCCCGTCGAGCAGCATTAGGCTCTGTTCCATGGAGAATTCCGTGGTTGCACTGAACTAAACATTTCCCCACAGCACCAAACGCTGCAAGCCCAATGTATCTGTACTTGTTCTGTGCCAGCATGTCTAACGTTAGAATATTAGCACTATTTCGTAGGGCTGAAGTACCAGTACCTTCTTACGCCGTTAGTTCCTATGTCCGATCCGTCTTGGTGCAAATCTTTCACGAAGTCACTAACACTATTCTCGAACTGCTACAGAGAAATATCAGTTTGGTACCACCCTGGAACACATCACATGACCCTCCATGCATGGTACGCGCGCGCCCAATTGACATGAATCCTCCAGATTTATTAAACTCGTTGCACTTAATGTGTCTAAGCAGGGGCTAGTTGTTATGACAACTGCCTAGTTTAAGAGTCATGAATCTTGCACCTTAGACGCTATACAAAATCATTGGGTTGGACAAACGTATACTTATCAACTTACTTGAAGACAACTTATAGACATTATTTAAATATTAGTAGGACCAGTTTGTGTTAACTCTTAGTAAATCCTCAACGTGCTTACAGAGTTTTAAAACATAGTTTATACATTAAGTTTCAAGGTAAAGAGAGCGTATGATGTGAGATATTAATTTAAATCTTGAGTCGGACAATGTCTTAGATTATGTTATTTATTTTAGTCCAATACAGAGCGTACTCACTGAAGTAATATACAGCGGAAGTTGCGGAACACGTCACGTGATTCTTTCATGGATCCTAATTTTGCATACATAATTGGTTGTAACCGATGACCCCCTAATTATGACACACGTTAGTGCTCTGTTACAACATCATTGATCTCGCCTTAGTTAAAGCTATATTCTTCACTTTGGAACAAATTTTTAAGGGGAAGAAAAACAAATCCTTAAAGAAAAACAGAAAGTAAAAAATTACTGCAACTAAGACACTTTTCGACTTTCTTTTCGCCCTTCAACTACTATAAGGAATAAACTTTCAATTCTCAATACAACAGTCGTCCATACAGATATTTCATAACGAGGCTTACTGTTGTACCTCTATATAGTATCACATGCAAAGGCATATCGGAAACTTTAGTAGTGATCTGGTTATTTTTTCTATCATGCTTCTCTATTAATTGGAACGAAAGTTGACAATATAGAAATTATATATCTTTATTGAACCATATCGATATACGTTTTCACTAAACGCCAAGAGAGTTGTGAGAGCTGTATAGGAGAGGATGCTGTTTGGGTAAGCTTGAAGTGGAAGCACAACCTCCACCAATGTAAGCTGAGATCAATGTCTCTAATCAAGTTCATAATGTCGGCTTCCTTATGTCGGTTAATGTGCAAGATCAAAATAAACATACTTGCTTACTATTTGCTCAATTACAAGCTATCATAATGTGACGTTTCTCTTAAATCCTGTATAATTACGCGACTAATAAAAACAAAAGAAAATGTGGCATATAAATAGTAAGATATCATGATATGATATAATAATTGTGAAACTATAAAGAAAGGTGACCAATAACAATAAATATGTAAGAAAGTTTTCTGCAAAATTTATTTTCACAATTTCTATATAAAACGCAAGTCATTTGACTGCCGGATAAGTCATTTCATAAATGTACACCGGAATACTTTGTTGTTGTTGTTGTTTTTGGTCCTTACACAGTTCGTTTGACTCATGTGTAGCATACTATAGTTATTAGCATTTAAAGGCAAGATTTATTTACCATGTCTGCGGAGCAACGCCTAAACATGCCTAAACAGAGAACCCTTGTGCCCTTACGCAAGCAAAGGAGCCATCGACTAGAAATGGTTCCTTGGAATTTATTTTAGAAAATGGAATAACCCAACACCCCATTTGTAAAAAGGTATTAAATTGAAATCATAAAAAATTGCATCGCTCCTCTACAAAAAAAATGAACTAACTACCTGACTGCAAATTTACTTTATTTTATAAATGTCATTTTCCGAACCAGATTTAAAACTGATTGTTGAATTATCATAATATTCGCAATAAAACCTAGTCACCTGCACTCTATCACCCTACCATGGGTGGCCCTTCCCAACCCTCTCCGTCTAACCCCTTCCTAACAATGGAATGTACATCCTCTAACCCCACCTGACACGGCCAATTCCATGTCCATCATAGCGACATTTCTCTCTGTGTAATACAAACTTATCTACTATGAAATTAAACCGAAAAAAAGTTGAACGAAACGAAATTGTTAAACTTATAGTCTCATTAGTAGCTTGTTTTCTACTCTATAACCGGATAATAATTGACTGGAATATAAAAATTCGGTTTTCACATGAGAGATGCGAGATTATACACATCTTCAGTAAGTTCAGTACACATGCACGATCAAAGACGGAAATACGACGTTTGTGAATAGATTTGCACCCACGCTTGGTTGAAATTTTGATCAGGGAATCTATCGTACTGACGACAGAATATGTGTGTGTGTGTTCTTGCATCAAACTCGTAGTCAGTTCGTATATATACTCCGTAGTCTATATAGCACAGTTACACGTGCTAGTACTCGGCTACGTGGCTTTGTACTCGGGTCATTTCGGAATCTAATATATAGATATACCATTGTAAGATTAAGCACTCGTATTCTCCTTTAAAGACCTCGTACTCATAATGGACTCATAAACCAATCAGACTTCTCTTAGTATATTCATATACTTTATGCTGTTGTTTCTCGTATACTACACGTCTAAGCTTGCCTTGAGGTGTCACAACACGTATGCGCTGTTTACTTTTCATATCGGTCATTTTCTGAAACGTGTATATACAACAGCTTCAATCCGTATAACTCTTTATCAAATCGGAATATAAGTTGAACACCAGTTTCAAAATAAGTTAAAAACAAAATTTGAAAAATGACCTTCGTTTTTGTTTTGTTTTTGACAACCAGATATATATGATACTGGCTATAGTTTAACACGTGTTTCCACCACGTCCGTATACTCTCCCTTCCTTCCTTCATCCCCTTTCGAGTAACGGAGGAAAAGTAGACCTTGAACATTAAACTCAACAGACAATAATCAAGGTTTGAACAAAATCTTCGGTCTTACAACGTATGTGAAAGATAACTTAAAGCAGCTTAGGAATGTAGAGACTTTGCCAAAATTGAGAAGCAAGAAAAGAAAGATGATTTTAGCTGTTTTCTCACTTTCCCGGTTGTTTTTTTTAAATTTCTGCATACTTGATCGATGGTAATAGAGAAATAATATTATTTACAAATGTTTAGATGTTTCACTTGAAACGTTGTCGAATTTCTCGTTACATCGCAAGTAACATTTCTTTTAAAGTTTTTCTTGAATGAAATGAATAAAACGACTGATTGTTTAATTCTACGTTTCCATAGCTTTCGGATATTGTCGTACAGCTGTTAATAGGAAGCTGTCTGCAACGTCTAAATCCAAGAGGCGATCCTGTAGGCAAGAAAGATGAGGAATTATTGCTAATGAGATGGAAATATTATTCCAAACAATATGCAAGGAAACAACAGAACCCTCACAAAGTTACTTTTCTTCATCCGGTAAACTTATTCCCCTTTTCACTGAAACAATTATCGGATGGTATTAATTTAACCCTCACCCTGTAAACAAAGTCTCCTACAACTTATAAAGCTTGAGGATGCATGCCACAACCGTCAAGATTTCAGTTGTTTACCTTATTTCAAAATACGCACACACGAAGTGACATAAATATGTAAACAGTAACAGTAATAAACAGAGTAGTAATGTCTGGATCAGTTGTTCTTTGTTTACACTGTCTCAATACCCCCTCTCCCCTCCCCCCCCCCCCCCCCCCCGACCCCTCACCCCAATAAGAACATGAGCTGAGTTATTGCATTAACATCATAACAGATATAAGAAACCCTCGTGAGAGTCTCATTACTTTTCAGTTATAAATGTCAATGCTCGTAGCCTAGGCTAGTAGAATTTGCATATCAGACCACACAATACATAGACTATTTTGCATAGAAGAATTAGGGCAGAATTTGTTGTCTTTAGCTGGCAAATAGATAATAAAAACCTGTTAATTAATATTTAAATTATGTTTGAAGCATCTTGCCTTATCTACGTGAGTGAACTTTGTGGAAAGTGGAATGTCTTTTGTTTCTACTTCTATTTCTTTAAAAATGAAATTGCTTTACATATTTTTGATTCTCTGTATAACAATAAGTGATATTCCATCCTTTCATATGAGTTTAAAAGGAATTGCAAAGTATCAATATTTGACGGTATCAACATTTCAGAAATTGTATAATTATGTTTCGGTGCTTCACCTTAACACCTACACCATTCATTTGTAACACTTACATCATATAGCACATGTTATTTTTCTCTAAATATTACATTAATATATTCACTAAAAAAAATTACCCCCAAAGTTAGTAACTTTTATTTAATTTTTGGCAACAGAAGGGAAGGTTTCAAATCGTAGCCGGCTATAGAAGTCAGAGATAAACGTCCAGATGCCTTGTATGAAATCTGGAACAATTCCGTGAAACATTATATTTATGTCTCAAATGATCATTTCTGTAAGGCTATAGTGGCTTTGTGGTGTTATTCATTTTGGAGGAACTTTACAAAGAAAATCTCTCTGAAAAATATAATTCTAGGGTAAAAACAATAGTTTTCATCTTAAAACAAGCTATTATTATTATAAACTAAATTTACGACTGCTTTTTCTTGGTTTGAAGGATCGTAGCCTCTATCGCAGCCATTTAGAAGTCAGGGATAAACGTTTGGATGCCTTATTTAAAATCTGGAACAAAGTCTCGGTGCTTCGTTTTTTGTCTCAAAATATCATTTTTCTAAGGTTATAATAGCCTTGTGGTTTTATTCATTTGAATGGAAATTTACAATATTTTAAAAAGTCTCTAACAAAAGAAGGGTAATGGTAAAGTTATTGAAAGTCGCAAGTTTATGTACCGGTCATTTCTTTTCGCGATTTCTACGTATTCACAAACCAATAGATAACTGGTGAGAATACAGTTATCAAAAGTAATAGAAAGGGAAAAAGTCATTGTTTTTTCTCAAGCAAAAAAGAAATATCCCTTTGTTGAGACATTAAGAAGACTGTTACTAGAAAGGGCCTGTTTGTTGCAAAAAGTAAACAATGAAAAGTAAGCAATTAAAAAGTATCATTTTGTCGAATAACATTGGCATTTGTGGTACATGATGCACAGAGGAGCCATTTTGTCACGGCGTTTTGAGGTATTTTTGAAGTTTGCTCCACCTCCGCCCCCCCCCCCTCGATTACACCCTCTTCCAACGCCTCTGGTGCATAGGCTTTATCTTGGAGGGTTGCTTTTACAAATCAATTCATATCAAGCTTTTCATTGCAGGCAAAACCATTAGTAAGTTGTAATAGTTTACGACAATGCTGAAGAATACAGCTTCTTGACGGAGATGCATTCATGGCCGTTGCGATTTCAGAAGACCATACGTATATTTTGTACAGTTTCTTGAGATATGGTTGTTAGGAGGTTTTCACAGTTTGACCCCTGGTGACCAGAAATGACTTTTGACCTCCTATAAAATAATGTCTTATTCTACTCAATGAGTTACTCCTACACACGAAATATGAGAATGGTCCAAGTTACCCTTCTTGAGATATCGTTTTTACAAGCAAGGCGTCACACACGCGCACCCACCCACACACACTCATTCCACCTGCATGACTACATAGGTTACGATCATCATCGAAACCACAAATGAAGACAAATATGGCGTGCTGTCTCTCCACGACTCAATACTATAATATGCAGCCCGTATACCTTTCTCTAATGGTTTAAAGGTTCCACTCACCAGAACGACAATATATCTAGCGGCTTGGGTCGAGGAATGACCAAATATGTTACTCTCTTGGACTAGATGACGGAGGACCTCTGGTGCTCTGACCTCTCTGGGGTTACTTGGGTCATCTTCTGGGACTATAGTATGTACATCTAACAGTCTGTCGGCTTCTTGATCAAAACCTGATGACGTAATAGTGTAGAGCCAATCATCAAGACGAATTAAAGATAAGTTGAAAGATAATTATACACATAACGCTAAATGGAATTGAAGGCTTAAAAAATGGGCCTGGTGACGTAATTCACCCCGGGACCCGACCTGGCTACGCCTCTGTTCATTGTTCCTCAGATATGATGGGTTTATTGATGTCAGTGTTATTCCAGCAGTCCCAAGCATGACACCATTTGATCCCTATAAACATTAATAAAGATATGAAGACGAATGTCTGGGTTGTGATGAGGTGTAGATATATATATATAATATTGCATTCATTGCACTGACAATTCAAGCAAAATAAGTTTGTCTACACTGCGCCAGGCCTGCCAAAAAATCTAACTTTTAATCGATGTGTATAGCCATATCGCTGGCCTCTTCGTTTATAGAGTAATACTCACCAAGTCCTATCAGGATGCCTTTCCACCTTTTCTGAGTTGCCTTTCTTTCATTCCTAATTTTGTTGACTTCTTTCTCAATCTGTTCTCTCTCCTTTAAGAAATTAATTAAAACAAAACAACAACAAAGTATTCAATATCTGTTATAAAATTATGTATTTTAGTTTGCTGCATTTTAATCGGTAACTAAAAGCCTGACGTCATCATTATCACGTGACAGACGTCTAAGTGTCTAAAACTGAAACCAGTTGGGACCAGTTTTGTCTTCGTGTGGTATTATGAAGAAAAAAAAAATTCTGTTCAGATTCTTTGTGAGCGATTCGATTTTCTTTAAGATCTTCAGTATTACGTAATAGCTTCTAAGTCTTTCTCGTTGTTTCTTTGTGTCAATTTACTAAAAGTAAGTCTCACCTGTGAACTCGTACAAGATTCGCTCTCCTGTAACAATGTCATCAAAACACGGTCATCAGCTTCTAGCGTGTGTGTGACGTCATCGGGATTCGTCCATAAGTTAATGGCGTCACTATGTACAGATTTATGGTGATTAAGGAATTCATCTACGGATGAATATTTACTGCTACCGGTATCTCTGGAGAGAAAAAAAAAAGTCGGGATTTTGTGTTAAGCTATATATGCTTAGGACTCACTTGCATACACTGAAATATCATTTTACTGTGGTAGGGAAACCATTTCGGTGTTATCCGTAAAGTATTGTGCGGCATTAGCAGGATTATTTACAAATCTAAATTTCTTTTTCGCATTTCATGATTTATGAATTAAAATAAAAGTTCCACATTTAAACAGGGAATTTAGATTGACAGGTTCTTCCACGTGCGAGGAGCGGCGAAAAGGCGGACAGGCGTGTGTGTTTGCCCTTTTCCAGGATTATAAAGGATTTTCTTCTTAAAAAAACAGTAGAAAAAAACTTGCTCATAAGGTTGGATACGGTATAACATATATGAATGAATACTACATGGCCAGGTAAAAGTGACACAACGTAATAAACAATGTGAGCAACTTCAGTGTAGGTCTACTTTAAAATTGGGGAAGTGGGTTTGGGGGGGTTGGAGTGGTCAGAGAGCCATCTAATGTTGTCGAGTTTTCGGTGTCATTATAAAGGTAATGTCTTATAAGAATACAACCTCCTCTTTTGAAACTATAAAGATATACTTCCGCACTTTGATATAGTAAATGTGTATTATAAAGTTATTAAGTTCAAAATGCCCATGGGGGAGGCTTAAATCTATCAAAGCTATCCATTATTTTTGACAATTACTGCACGCACGCTGGAAGTTGATCTTTGTAACCTACGTCCTTTTCATCGCACCACAATGTGCAGAATCGTTAAATTATACAGTGTTGACAAAAATGTCGTTTGGAGAGAGATTTTGTGGCATACTATACGTATTACAATAAGGAAGGTGCAGTTACTTTATTTTTTACGATATCAAACCTTATACTATGGTTTGTCATTCTCTTACACTTCAAGCCCCTGTTTATATAGGTCACCTATATAATCTGGGGACGATTGGGGGGGGGGGGGGGGGGTCGCGCTATTTGATATCGATTTGTTTTTAACTATCATTATGATTACAAAGGTATATTTTATGCAGCGTGAACTATACAGTGGCTCCGAGCGTCAGGTTAGGCTTTCTGAAGTCTTTATATGTCCTCGAGTATACTATCAAGCTGAGAATACAGTATTATTCGCTCCATATTTCACCGGACTCCCTCAAGTGCTGTACCCCTCCACCTCTCTCGTCAGGCCTGTTGCATGCGTGCGCATGTAATTGGATGCTTGTCACATAGAACATGTTATAGGATACACTACAGCATGAAGGTCTACATAGTTTCAAGAGAGTACACATATATACACGTGTAATAATTTGTGCGTTGCCAATAGTATGCACCGTTCTTTTTGTTTTAGTCATATATAGACTCCTATGACACAGCATACCCAAAGATTCTGCTGACAGATAGACGGAGCTCGTTAAGTATATATGTAGCTTCCCGTGTTGCAAACAGCCCAATTAAAGCGGGTGTGGGCTATAATAATAGGCTCAAACTTTCTTTCATTATTTTTTAGAGATTACAGTAATGAATTTATAAGATTCCTTACCCAACCAGTAACCCTGACTGTTCAACCTTGGTGTAGGGAGGGTCACTGCTCTCCTTTCTGCCGAACCCCAAGCAACACTGCATATCTGGTTCTACACTTTGTCTGTGTTACATACTTCTATATCGCTTTCCTCTGAATCCCGTTCTCTCTATCGACTAGAAGTGAATTATAGTTCAAGTATGTCATCCAAGGATAGGAGCCATACAGCACCGTACCATCACTTGTTAGGCTAGTATTGTTGTTTTTCGCACAACAGGAACAGGACAGCTATACTAGTTCCTCATTTGCTCGTTTCCTACTATACCACACGTTCATCAGAGGTATACTGTGTATGACTTGTGACTGTTCTGTCCGTTGATTCACTGCAAGGAAACAGAATCCCATAAAAGCATAACGTTTATGTCTTGAACAGCAGGATATTAGGCCTACATTACAAGTAATGATAAAAAAGTTCGTTGTTTCGAATAGGGAAGTGCGTTGTTTTCAACATTTTTCGAATAGCGTACGACTATGAGTTTCACGGGTAATTTAGTAAGGTACTTAGGTACGGTGTGTGTATTTGGATGCCGTTTCTAAATATGCTGGTATGACTTATTCAATATAACAATTAGCGTAGCTATCTATACACGCATACGTATTTTTAAAGTACACGCACTCGGTAACACTTTAACATATTAACAGATTTGAATTGAATAGGTTGATACGGAGGGCAAGATAAAGTGTACATAATATAATGCAGTGTGCCGTCCCTCAGTATGGGCGAAGTAAGATTGTATCACTGCCTATAGCATTTACTTTAATGGAATAAAGAATCGGTTTACGTATAAGCTGAATAAAATTAAGCTACCTGTTTTAGCTGACCAGCTCCAGTGCGTCTACATGCATGCCTCCCTTCTGACTAAGGCCTGCTGTACATATACATTCCTTCATATGTTTAATCAGTTTAGAAATAAAATAATTGCTTCTTTGTTTAGCACATTCACACCAACTCACCTATACACTAACACAAATACAAATACACACAAGCAATGTACGACGACAGCGAGGATAGTGAAAGAGGAAATGAATGTCACATGATTATCCTGATGAATTTACATTAGGATGTAATCCTATATGAAAGGTAAACAAAAGAGAAAGTTCCCTCAACCTGGATAAACAATACGCATGCGTGACACACTATATGTCAGAATTAACTCAAGTACGAAACTCACGAACCGACACAATTGTCATCTGTACATTACACCATTGATATGCTCATGATGAGGAACTCTTCCATAAACAAAACAACATTATTACATAATTGACTGGGTTAACTTATACTTAATTAAGCAATGCATGATATTTAATTCAGTTAGTTGCTCCCTTGTGTAAGTTTGTATTTACGTTTTTACTGTTTATTTGTTTTTGTTTGTTTTTAATCTGTTTACCTGATATGAATTGTGTACACAGTTATTGTAAGTACACAATGTAATGTAGTTACCTCGAGAGCTGTAAGAAAATCAAACTTTAGTAGACAGTCCACAACGATTACAAATTCGCGCAGTGGCATTTTCCTTGAATCACGTGAAAACAGCGCTCTGTGTTGTATCCTGGTACAGAGGTAGCTATGCAGGGTATAGGACTAAATCTTGAAGAACCCGGCGAACCCTAAGAGTAGCCTGCATTGCAGGAAGAAGTCTCACTGGAGACCATGTAGTCAGTGAGAAAGCCCTTTGCATAAGTTCCGCCGCCCCCCCCCCCACCTCCCCCTCCGGCCAATCAGAGATATGTCCTGGAGGTACTCTGACGTCAGTGGAGAGCCTTGGAGAAACAGGTTCCTTCGAGGTGCCTTGAAGCCGGCCAAGTTGTCAGCTTTAGGTAAATGTAATCCTTTTTTTTTTTGGAAAACAATTGCTTATTTAAGTGACAACAACTCCTCACCGATTCTAATACTTCGTGTACGTTTCTGATTAAATACGTATTCTAACAATTTCGCATTTAATTCAAACTTATATTAATGTTATCTTTTTGGTAGGTTGTGTACTGATATAATAACCCACAGATTTACTGGTGACCTCATATTGACGTCAATGGTGGCATTTATGACTCAGCAAACTATTATTATTCCCGTTACCAGAGACTTCTAGGTGGATTTGCTTTGTCCATATCGTACGGTACATTGACTTTATGGTGTATAGAAGTTTGCCCAACCGATACACTAGTATACAGACTGCAGTATATTTCATTGTCAAAGCATGTGTGAAAGAAAACAGACAGCTTTTTTTTTAAAACTATGATACCATGAAACCGTACTTAAGCATAACAGTACAAATTTGTGCCGCCATTTTAGACTGGCAACTTAATTTTAGTTTTACTTCCATGAACTTTTCTCTCGATTATGCTATAGTGTTTGGAAATGAATATTTTACAAGACAAAGGAAAAAGACTCAACGTGTGTTAAAAACATTAAAGCATTGTATGTAGACACTTTTTTATGTCTGCCTATGCGTACAATTTCGGCAATTTTCTCTCTTTTTTCACGTTCAAAGACTCAGAGTGAGCTATAATTTTGAAACAATTATGGCTGCACGTTTATATTCATATCTTACCTTACTTATGCGTATTTCATACAGAGAAATATTATGAGTGTAGACGGTAGTATTAGCCAACTCTAGTCAATTGTCCACGGTGTTAATCGATCATCACTATACGTTCGAATTGGGGAGGGGAGGGGTGGGGTAGCAACAAATTTATAGCCTATGAATGTCTCAGAATTATGCACCATTTCACGTTTAAAATGTTATTGGTTGTCAGAGGACCTCCTCGACTTCAACGCACCCAGGACTACCTGTTTACTCCCTCCACCCCCCCCCCCCTCCCCCTTCCCTTCCTGAAACCTGTATCCTTCTCCGATAAGAATGCTATAGGAGAAGTCGGGGCATGATGTCGTGGCGAAAGTTGTAATCCAGTTATACCATTCGATGGTTACGCTATGTTCCTAAGGGTAGAAATGAGTCGGCATGAAAGACCTCCAGGAAAATGTGAACTTAATAATTTCTGAGCTATATGTCAAAGTCAAATATATCCTGGAGTTCCGTTTTCAGTTTATAGGTAAGTTAATGAAAGCTTATTTTATTTGTGAGTTTGAAGCCATGGACCATAAATTTAGCACACAGTTATAATCTACGGTTATTCCTTACGGTCACATCTAACGCCCCAATGATTCGACTTCCCATTATCAACAAAGACTCATTGTCTCAGGGATTACCCTTTTATCAAACCAAGATGCATTTTACTTTGACCAAACCAATTCACCTATATCCATTGCAATTAAGGAATGCTGTATGGGTCCCAAGCATGCTAGATATTCAAATATGGTCACCTTTGGTCAAAATTCTTAAACTTTTTCTATTTAAACCTTCGAGGACATTTTCCTCACTGGGACATGCAGTCATCTTGTGTGTTCCTTAAAAATGTCTGAGAACAATTTGGAGATTAAAGACCTCCAGGAAAGAACTGTTTGTAAACTTCTAGCAATTATCGCGTGCTATAATTTGGAGCCTGTACTGACTACCTTTAACCATCGACACATATGTGGTAACCTATACGGTAACCATGCAGATATACCAAATCATTATCACTGTACGGTTTACAGCCTCGATCTATAAGGGGACTGCTTGGGGTTGAGTGTTGATGAAGTTGTTTGGTTTCCGTGCCTATGCATGTATAGGCTCTATGTTGGGTGACTTTCAAAAAGTACCATGCAAATAGTCCAGGTCAGTCATGACTACAACTAATAATAATTGACGAAAAAGATTAGAATTGCCAACAAAATATAAAAGGTATACATTTTTATAAGATTACAATCAACTTCAGTGAATCATGAAACTGATGCAAAAACTTACGTAAATTGTACCTTACCTTTTTAATTGTTCTTTTCTTTTCTTCTTATTTTCTTACTTGTGGTTTAATTGATACAAAAGTCTTAGCATCGAATTAGTCAAGTTGTAAATGAATTTTGTGTCAGAGTGTACCGCCAGGCGACGCTTATACAAACAGTGTTGATATATTGTGTAAAGGCTTTGAAAAACTTGATACCATATATTAATACACCCGATTCGCGTTGTCGTCACGATAACTATCGTGGTTCTTGGTAATGGTGATCCACGATAGTTATCGTGCTGTGTTATAACTTCATCACACAT
>KN882404.1:95237-106602 GCA_000934455.1 Apostichopus parvimensis | reverse complement strand
TATGAATATGCATGACTTGACTAAGGGTGGAGGGGCTCCAAGTGGCATTCTGCAGCATTAATAATGACGTGCAGTTTCCGATGCCTTCAGTTATGATGTCTTCTAATAACCAACATTGCAGGTTGCAATTCAATACCAGTGTTAACTTTTGAGACAATCACCTATTCCAATATGAAGGGGTAGTTGTTAAACTTGTTGGCAGCCATATTTATCAACTTGGGCATTTTTGAGGCTGCCTGTGTGCATCGTTAGCTCTTAACAGACAATTGCTTGTTATAGATGAGACGTTTCTATGGAATCAAATTCCCACTCTTACCCATGGGTAAATTATGCCACTGGGGCAGGTGTCTAGATATATGACCATGTAGATGTTTGATATATTACTCTCTGACTTTAACAAGCCATAAACGAATAAATCTACTTACACCAGGGTTGGCCAAGGGCAAGCATATTGGCTAAGATACTCATCACAGAATGGCAAAGGAACACCCAGGGGAGGTACACCGCCTCCTCTCTCTCTCGTCTCTGTTATCCGTTGAGTAACAAAATCAATCTCTGATACGCAGTTTCCCTCCTCGACTCCTGGTGATGAGAGTATTAATCAAATCCATCAATTATTATAAACTTTCAACTTTCATAATAATTGACTCAATTTATTCCAAGACTTCAAATATTTATACTCCACGTTAAGTAACTTCAGAAATTAATAGTGTTCTCTTTCATCTTTAATTCAATGGCTTGCATGCCAGGCCTAGATTTTCAAAATCTTAGCCACTTGCCAGCCAAATGCCAGTGCTTATTTAAAACAAAGTCTACTGGATAAAAACATCTACTGGCTAAACTCAGGCTCTATCAGGCTCTATCAGGCATTATCATGAATTACAATTACAGTCACTCTACGGGCTTTGAGCAGAGCAGCCCAAAATATTTACTCATATTAAGCAGTAAACACAGGGCTTATATTTTGTACAGGAATCATGCCAATGACACTGTCACTGATGTGTGAAACTTTAGGTCAATTGAGATTGCGACTAAAATTCCTTAAAATTGGGTTAAAAGAGGTCTACAAAGTTGCGAAGAAAATATCAAAAGGTGTCACTGAAATTTGGTACGTATTCATTTTTGCTTCTTTTTCATTCATAATGTTACGGGTTTTTTTTCAAATCAATGTCCTTGACCTTAGTTTGGCTAATAAGCAGGGACTAACTTTTTTTTTATGGTGAATACTCTTCTAACCATAGCCGACGCATCTCCAAGACTGTACCTACACCACACCAAATATTCCCCTGACCCTGCCCTCCACCCCTCCTCCCCTGCCTCTCCCCCTTCCCTATGATTCTGTCAAAGTACCTCCTTGTGCAGACACTGGTGTAATGAATGAGATAACAGGAGAGAATGGACCCAGGGAAACACCAGCGAAGAAGAATGCCTGAATCCTGAAAGATGCTGTGATGTTGGTGGTCAATTTAGGGACTGTAGCTGCCATAACTGATCCCTCCACTGGCAGATTCTGCCAATCCAACTCGCTAGGGTCTGCTACTGTACTGAACTGCACGTTGTAACCTGAAAAACGATCAATAAAAGTCAATACTCCAAATGATCCTTCAAATTCACGATGAAAACCTTTGTAAATTTAAAGAAGGAACCAGAAAGCCAGCAGGCTTAGTGATTCCTTGCCTTATAAGTTTATATTGTATATGGAATCACCTGATTGATATAGCAGCTGAGGAAAATCTCATGATGCCATGTTTTAAATTTCCAGAGAGTAACCTCTGCTGAACCCACATTACCTGTACCCTCCACCAAAAACATTAGGGTTATGTACTCATTATAGAGAAGCTATAGCCATACATACCAGCTACCTGGAAATATCGTATTTACATAGTGTTCAAGTTTTGACAACTGGTGACCTTAAATGAACTCTGATCTAGATCATATTGTGCACAATCTATACAATGCACAAGACTATCATACCTTTCACGTTCTGGTTCTGGAGATATAGCACTTTGGATACATTCACATTTTCACCCCAAATGACCTTTGACCTCCACCGCAAACAATAGGGTTCGCTAAACTAAGTACAGGGAAATCCACATGCCAAATATAAGAACTGCACCGGCGACCTTTTTTGAGCTATCATGTTTCGAGATTTTCACACTTTTTCCCTCTGTTGACCTCAAATGACCTTTGACATTTATGGAAAACACAACAGATTGTCTACTCACCGCCAACACCAAGCTACACACCATGTTTGAACTTCCACTTCTTGAGATAATGTGTGAACCATGTTTTCAGACTTTGACCCATGCTGACCTCAAATGACCTTTGACCAATACCAACAACCAGTTTTACCTAAGGGGAACCTACATATCAAATATGAAATGTACCCCAGTTATCCTTCTGAAGTTAGAGCATTTACGAGCAAGTGTCAAATACACAACCACGCACACAGGACATCACAATTGCATAAATTCCTTCTGCCTTCGTCAAGGAATCAAAATCGTTACAATGCAGTTTTGGTATTTATATGGCGTAAATGACCCAATTTTCAAATGCAGCTTTACTGCAATGTTCTTCATACATCTATTGCAACAAAGAAGATTGGAGTAATTCATTTTCTTTTTATCAGAGAACCTTTGGAACAACACATATGACATAAACCCTCTTATATTTGCCCTATGAGTGGTGCAGTCATCTCTAACCTAACAGAGTATAATTTCAATGAATCAAGAGCTGACCTGAGACCTCTTCTGTTCGCTCTAGAGGAGGAAGCCAGTTCAAGGTGGCATGAATGTAATTTGGGAAATCAAGCATCAGCTGGACAACAGTTAAAAGACGGGGTGCTTGACCATCAGCTGAAACGAGAAAAAAACATGGAGAAGATACCAATGTGACCACTTTCAGTACATAGTTTGAAGTCTTTAGATGAAAGGAAATTGTATAACATACCCTATTCAAGATATTTAGACACTCACACACAAGTCAATCACCTTTTGCCTTCAGCAAGGAATGAAAATAAAATCCTAGTTATTCAATTTTTGCATCTCAAGAACACATCTTGTTTTCCTCCCTCATCAACTTCTCCCACACATCCCTTACACCATTTTTTCCTCCTCCATAAACACAACTCCTCCCTCATCGCCTCTTCCCACCCAATTCTCCCCTCTGCATTCCTATCCGCACACCCAACACTCATCACCTCTTCCTACACCTTCCCCCTTCTCTGTTTCTTCCTCCAGACAAACAATTCCTCCCTCATCACCTCCTCCCACACCTTCCTCAATCTCTGTTTTCTTCCTCCAGACAAACTATTCCTCCCTCATCACCTCCCACACCTTCCTCAATCTGTTTTCTTCCTCCAGACAAACAGTTCTGCCCTAATCACCTCCTAAAACACCTTCCCCATATCTGTTTTCTTCCTCCAGACCTCAATTCCTCCTTCATCACCTCCTCCTACACCTTCCCTTCAACCCTGTTTGCTTCCTCCGTACCCATACCCTTGGACCAGGCTAATACATACTCTCTGACAGAGTCGTGTTCCGGACACCAACGCTGTAGCCTGAGGTGACACCCTCCACGATTGTCTGGACCGAGAATTCGTACTCCGTATCTGGGATGAGATCGCCCACACTGTGCTCAAACTCCCGAGTGTTTGCAAACAAGTAGTTTGAACTAGCAAGGGTTACAAGAAATGAAAACTTCTCTCATAAGGATCCCCAAAACATCCATTTTCAAATGTTCCAACATGAATGGCAATACACTATTATATTACTCTATAGTTTATTGTTAATTTGATGTATTGAAAAACACACAATCCATCGCTAGAGACCTACAAATCATACAAGGATAGATGATAAAATTATAAATTAACATTTGTTGGATATGATCAAAACCCCTGGAGCACTTGAATTCTGATCAACCAAGCTGTGACATTTAATTCTTCCAAAACTCTGCACGTTTCGCATCATCGGGACGCAGTAATGTTGGTGTATATACATGCTTCCCAGGATCATAATCACACACTGTGTTTTATAGGGTCACAGTTACCAACAATTCTTTCACTGGCATCTATGAACTCACAACAACAATCTCCATAGTTACAGGGGTTTTGTACTTCTGTAATTAAAAGGACAGTATTACAAGATTAAAACAAAATTATTAAATTAAAAAGTATTAAAGGGAAGCGGCCTAATGTTCACAGTTATACTGCTTGATAATTAGAAAAAGAGCAGGTAAAGGTTTAAAGAAAAACTACCGACATAAGTAAACAGATTGCCTTAATAAATTGAAATAAACCCTTGCAGCAGGAGAGGGGATGGGGGATTATTGGGATCCGCAGCCCCAGCAGACTCTAAATTCACTTTAACAGTAGAAACAGTTCATTGTAAATGCTTTCATGTTCAAGGGTGTGCAAGTGTTTGTCATAGTTTACAGGTCAAATCAATTGACACAGACACATGTCCTACATTGCATTCTAACATACCCCATCATTTTTACTTTAAGTCTACAAACAGAGAGGATTTACTTCAAAATTGCAACTTCTGCCAAATGATTTACTCAATTTGCAGATTGGGTACTAATTAAACTTACTTAAAATGATATATTTAGAATACAATTTATGTGGGAAAAACAAAGGAAGGAAAACATTCATTATTTGTGCCAGATGGTACATTATCCAGAAACATTCTGCCATAAATGAATCTGTCTGATAGTGATTTGATATTTAACATTGCTGTCGTTAAACAATCACACCGTCAATGCTGCCAAATCTCAATAAAATCTCAAGCAAAGATCTCTGTAAAGCAACTCGAGCAATATCGATCAAACAAGTCTATGACTTCAAAAGTTCACAGTCGCCACCCTACATTGATGGAGACCTTCTAAAATGACATAGGCAAAGCAAGTGCAGGAGCTAGACAACGGATACTGAATATCCCGAGTAGTATCAAGGGTCAGCACTGACCGAGGAGCTAATGACACACTTTGACTGAACAATTACGCAACAGACTGTACTTAAAGCAACGATGATACATCCAGCTTGAAAGTGATCGACAAAAGGCAGCATCATAATATGGAGCTGTGTGCTGTTAAAGGCTACTACTGCTATCATGTGAAATTATAGTGTAGCAAACAACTTGGGGTATTAGGTCAAAGCTGACAACAGGTCAACCCTCCATCTTAGTCCGTCCTTAAGTCACGGTTTGACCCATGCTTATGTTACAAACTGGACTAAACCCATTCACGAGTATAAACAGGGCTAACATTCCTTACCTGCCAAAATAAAGATTTGATGGGTGGGTCTAGACAGCTTTTAGCTTTCCTCAATTATTTTCGACCTTTAACCTCAGTCGGTTATATTCACTAGCACATAATCAGCTCCGATAATGATCAAAGACAAAATGAGATTGCATACGTATAAGGAGGACTAAATCAATTTTGTAATTTTTAGGATGCAATATTTTTAGGCTGTAATATTTTTTAAGTTGTAATAATTTTAAGTTAAACATTTTTATGCGATTTTGTAAAGTGCTTTGAGATCATTCTTTGAGGTAAAGCGCTATATAAGAATAAATTATTATTATTATTATTATTATTAAATGATCGCAAAAGGGAATATAAGTGTGAAGTTTGTAGCGGAGTGGACTACTAAATTTCTTTGTGAGCCGCAAACCAAAAGCAAATTGATTTACATTCACACAGATATTGGCAGAAGCACTCCGCCAGATATGACTGAATGTTGTTATAGAGCGTGTGTTTTGATAATTACAATTTGTTTAATTAATTAACAACGTTTGTCAACTAAGTCAATGTCATTGATATCATATACAGGATGATAAGAATCACATGCAAACATGAAATCTACTCTGTATGTAGCATGAAAAATTTCTTTCCGAATATATTTTGCGACAGTTCAAACTTGAAAATGGATGATTCAAAAAAGGATTAAGCCTACCTGATACGCCCATCTGATACGGAACCACTGATGGCAAAAGTTAGGTAGGTTTTTGAATGCATTATTACACAAAATGATCATTAAGTCTTTCTTAATTCTGGTTAACTGTACAGCGGCACACCGGCAGAAAGATTGCAAGGATAAAGAGTTATAGGTCAAACAGGACAGAAATGTTATATATTGAAAGATTTGCACAAAACAAAAGAGAATGAGAGAAACAAATGAGTGGATAACTGATTATTAAACAGGCATGTAATTCAGGGGGTTGGTAGTTAGTCTGTCAATCACTTGGCAAAAGTTTTATTTGACAGTGAGAAATTCCAAAACAACTCTCTTTTTTCTTCTTCACAATGTCGACGGTTTACACTGAAAAACGTTCAATTTGCTCACTTTGTTTTGTCCTTTAATGAGGCAACCACATTCCATTCCATTTTATAGCTTTTCAATCCCACACTGATTTTTCTTTGACGAAATGACAGAAAGAGTACGCAAGACTTGGAAGAAAACTAATCTCCTTTTTCAGATGGGATTCTTTTACTGGTATAAAGAAAGTGTCCAGCTGAGCATGATAACTTTAAGAAATCAATAATAATCATTTAATTACACTCACTGATTTTAACACTCATTTGGTTTTAAAGTTTGTAGGATGATGTCATGGGTTTCCATCACCAGCGTTGGTTTATCGAAAAATATTCGGCGGGTACGTTAGCTCGTAGGTCGCACACAAGCAGCTGCTTTTATCAGCATTGATTAGTTTATGACAAGTTTTAATTTACAGCAGACTATGCATGCTATTTACTGGACTTTTTCAAACCTTGAAACCTTGAAATCATTGTTCTTACTACAAAGCCATCTATAAACCTCATATTGCCCATGCTGCACCCGAAGGAAAGCCACTTGCCCCAGTCTCGATCTCAATAGATCTGACACATTATAAGCATATTAATTTGCATACCAATCCTTTGATGTTTGTTTTTCTTGTCACAAATAATTCTGTCCTAATTAACCTAATTACCAAAAGTGTTGTAAATGTCATATATATGAGGAACCAAATTTGGCTTAAAATTAAAAATCCACAAACTCCCCTACCCCCTTCAACTCCCCCCCCCCTCTACACCCCTAAAGTGTAAAGAATGCTTACCTTCCTTGTACAGGTCTGTAGCGAAGACTGTAATAGCGTGAATCGGTCACACCTGTCACAGGTGACACTGTAGGATCCATCCATACGATTCGAGCAGAGCTGGACGTCAAGATTTCCACTGACAGGATGCGAGGAGGTACAAATCTTGCTGGAAAACAAAAGAAAAAAAAAAAAAATTGAACTTGGTTATCTGCAAATTACCTTTATGACAACATCTGACAAACAGTCAAACAATCATAGCATGAAAAGTGGTTGCCTTGTTCTTCTCTTCACCAGATTCACTCAAGTTTGCTTGAGCAATGGTCTTTCTGAGATCTAAGAAAAGGAAGTTTTCTCTTTCGAACGAGCAAAGAATTAATTGGAATAAAATGGGATTTCTAGCATTGACCTTCAGGAATACAGGCATTGTTTATTGCCATCCAGAAAGTGACAGATTGGGGAAGTGGAGAAAACGCTGCTTTCCGTGTATGCATTAAAAAAAAAAAAAATTGTGCGGGATAAAAACAATTTGATACTTCCAAATTACCTGACTAGAGGTGACCTGAAACAAATTGCAACCTATATGTTCCCATTACAATGTTACTTTATAATCCAGCTGAAATTGACAACATAAACACAAACGTCCGACTCAACTGCTTCAGATCTATAAGAACCGTCCAGGTTTTCGACAGAGCGATTCTGTCTGTACTTACACACATACGTCGTGAACGTAACGTCAGCGGGGGCAGTCGGCAGTTCTCTCCGGATCGGTTCCAATATGGCGTGGAACTCCACGAGAGGCTCCAAGTTTCGGAACGTGTAGCTGTTCTGCCGGTAGTGGAGACGCAACGAGGTGCTCAGGGAGATGGCATCTGCGTCTATCTTCAGTAGATACCCCAAGAGGGTTTCATCTTCCTCGGCTGTCGGAGGCTCCCACCTCAGTATCACAGTCTGGCCATGAACTTCCGCCTCGAAGTCCCGGACTCGATATTCGTCTGCACTGACGTCAATCACGGGAGCTTCCGTGGGAGGTAAAGCATCTGTAACAAAAGTTTGTAACGAGATGTTATATCAACGTCAATTTTGGGAAGTAGAGCATCTATAACGGAAGTTATATAAATGTCAATTTCGGGAGGTATAGCATCTGTAACGAAAGTTTATAACGAGAAAAAAACTTTAAAAAAACCAACCTGGAACAGCTTCCATTCTGATTAGGATTAACACCTGACCAGGGGAACTGTCTTCAGATGAGGGGGGGGGGACAAAATATTACTACTCTAATAGAAACCTTAACTGCTCCCTGAATGATAAACATTTTGTGAAAATCTCTTGGTGGTATGATAGTATGATCAATAAGCAGTAATTTTTGAGTTATTGCTCAGGGGGCTTGGTAAAATGAAATTGTTATTATTTTAGTATTTTATTCCATTAAACTGGCTCACTCTCATCCATATCAGGGTTAAGGTGTGAAAAATTAGTCCCTCACCCCACAGTCCTGTTAAATCACACTGACATATATACCTATAATATTACATACGTATATATTGGAACAATGCACATTTTGGGTAAAATGACTTGGAAATTCCATCACATGTAGTGGATGCAAAGCATTTCTAAGGGGGAATAATCCAACCAAAGGTTACAGCTTAAAGTACCTTTTTTTTTAACTTTTAAAAAAAAAAAGGCAATCTTCACAATCATTTCTCCAGGCATCTTATCTGTTATTTCATATTTGCTGTATTGATTTAACCATGAAATCATTGAGAACTTCTGCAGTGCTAAAGTACATCCTCATCGCCATCCATCTCTGTTACATCATATCAAGGACTTTCTACTATAAACTAGCCGCCAGCATTTGACCATTAATGTACCAATAGGGACCTCATTATACTTTCCGAGGTAACTCATTTAGCCTCATGATACCTTTAAGATAACATATCCATCCAATGTATACCTTCCTACATAACATATTCAACCACATTATACCCTCCTATAGAGGTAACATTTTCAGCCTCATTATACTTTCCGAGGTAACTCATTCAGCCTCATTATACCTTCCTAGGTAACATTCAGCCTCCGTTATTATACCTTCCCTTACAAACACATTCAGCCTCATTATGCTTCCTGAGGAAACATATTCAGCATCATCATCATCATACCAATTACCAGGTAACATGTACACTACTTTCATAGGTAACATACATGCTGCCTAAGTACTTTACTAGGTAAATAATCAAATTTAACCTGTAGTTATTCTGGAACGTGCAGGGTTGCTTGGGCCACCTTCGTTGAAGACTCGCAGTTCCACAGTGTAGCGTGTATCTGGTTGGAGATCGAAGAAGGTATACGATGTCTCCTGGTTGCCCAGTGTGACTGGATCATTTCCGACTAAAGTCAGCTCGTAGCTTTGGATCGGCTCGATGGGTTGTTCCCACCGGATGGCTATAGTATCTGTCGTCGCCTCTGCAGACCTTATGTTGGGCTTGGGCAGAGGACTTGGGGTTTCTGCAACAATATTTTTTAGGTATCAAATGATTAGTATCTATATGTAAAGCAAAAGAAATCTGGGAAAGGGGCATTACACAAGGAAACTGGCCAGGGGGTAGGTAGACTTCTGCTTTTAAGGGGTGTCAAATGCTTCTATAGGGGGATAGGCATGTCCTATCTTATAAAATCACAACATTCTTCTGACAATTTCTTTGGGGGGCCAAGACTCCACACCCCCCCCCACCCTCCCCGGACTGGTATCAGGTATAATAATAATCCTAAGACTTACACAGTTAAATCAAGAAATGAATTTTGTGAAAGGAAAAGAGACACATCTATCATTTTCCAAGTAGGTGACATGTAGCTGCCTGACCCATGTCATATAGCCTAAGGCATATCCTTCATTAGGATCCTTCATTGTTTAATTGAAACTCCTGGCACTGTCATTCACAAATTAAACAGAGAGTAATTACTGATGTCATTCAGGGCCCACAAACATTTTATTCTTTGGCAATCCAGTGTAAAAATGTGCTGTTTTAAATTTCTTTTTTTTACATTCTATGATAATTCAACATTAGGTTTACTTTACAGGCTTCACAAAATATTTCATTGTTACTCTGTCAAATCTTTTCAACTTAAATGTGCCTTTTTCCAATCTTTAATGTCTACCACATCGACAAACTACTTCCACTCAATGAGTACGATGCAAGAGCGATAGACATTATAAACGCACACATTCACACATACAGACGTACGGCACACACACATTCACACATACAGACGTACGGCACGCACACATTCACACATACAGACGTACGGCACGCACATACAGATGTACGGCACACATTCACACATACAGACGTACGGCACGCACATTCACACATACAGCATACGGCACGCACACATTCACACATACAGACGTACGGCATGCACATACGGCACGCACATTCACACATACAGACGTACGGCAAGCACACATTCACACATACAGACGTACGGCACGCACACATTCACACATACGGTCCTACGACATACTCTCATTAAGTATCAGAATGTTCACCTGTTGAGAGTCTCTCAGTGGCTGGAGGACTCACCCCTCCCAGGTTGGTGACTGCCAGGGCAACAAAGTATTCTGTCGACGACTCCAAGTTTGTGAAGGTATAGGAGGTCTCCTCTGGGCCAAGGGTTATCGGTGATGATCCATCAATGGATATTTCATAACTGAAGACATCCTCTGACGCTCTGCGCCAGTTGATGGTGATACTGTCTGTCGTCGAAGAGTCCGACTCGATGATAGGGGCCGGAGGGATGTTCAAAGGCTCTGGAGAAAAAAGTTAGATATATGCTATAGGAGCTGGCATTGGTTGCTAGGCTATGAAAATGGCTACATGATTGGTACTAAGAATGCACCACAGAGTTATAACAAGCCACTTCCTTTTACTGTTGAGTCGAGTCATCACCCGATGTATTGACCTGACTCGAGAAGAGTCAGGTACTCAAGTCACTGTATCATCTCTATGATGGGGAGAAGATTGACACACTTGTTGGAGTCGCTTCACTTTTGAAATTTGGTGACTCATCACGTGACATTCGGTCAGGTCTAGAATTGCACAATTTTAGCCACCTTGCTATCAAGTTCTCACTGGAATTTTCCTGGATGACAACAACTCACATCAGTTATTAACTGTACAGGCTTTTGAGAGCAGCCCAATAATACCCACTGATAATTAGCAGTAATACGGGCTGTGAAGTCAGGTAAGGAAAACATGCCCAAGCATTTTACTGTCGATTGCTAACCCACTTAA
>KN882404.1:25231-49887 GCA_000934455.1 Apostichopus parvimensis | reverse complement strand
CCTTTTTTCTACTAAACTAAACTATACACGATGAGCTGCCACAAAGGGCGCTAAATCGTATTTACCGATCAGACATACATATTCCCCCACTCCATACTTATATGCTGAGCACCAACCACCAAGCAAGATGGCAGTAGGTCTCATTTATAAAGTCTTTGGTATTACTCGGCCCGGAGTCGAACCCCGAACCTTCTGGCTGATAAGCAGATGCTACAACCACTAGGCTAACCAGTCGGTATTATATGCACCGTATAACCCCCCCCCCCCCCTCCCAATGCAGTTTCGAAAACTTTAGAATGTTTAAAAAGTTTAAAATGCCTGCTTTCATGTATTATTATGTAACACTCGTTGTACTGAGATGTATTTGGTGACGTAACTGAGAAGAGGTCACCTTTAACTCAGAAGTTTCATATTTCTCCCATTGTGTCATAATATAAACATATTTGACAGTAATTTCGTAGTTATGACCTTTGTTGTGACACTGTTGCCAACTAGCGCTCCTTTTGTTATCCAGGTCCGTTCATGGTAGCTATGGTAACGGTCCCAAATGGCTCGGTGCTGCCCACGCTGAAGAGTTGCAGTACGTGTTTGGATATCCATTTATTCCAGAGCTAGAGACTATCCATGGAATACTGACCGATCCTGAAAAAGAAATTTCAGTCAAGTTTATGAGATTCTGGACAAACTTTGCCAAATCAGGGTAAACCGTCGAGATGACATAATACATTAAAACTATTATCACTTGAGAGCTATATGGGCATAATGTTATATAAATTCCATAACATGCAATAGGCCTTTACCTTTCGCGTGCATAGCAGCTAAGTAAAATATCTTCCTTGTAAAAAGATGGATGATAAAATGTATATGTTTTTGTTATCCCTTGTTTTGTTTCTGAATAATTTATTTTCTACTTTCGAATCTGAATTGTTTATGTTGGATGTTATGTTGCTACTTACTAACATTTACGCAATTAGCAAGTTTTCTAAGATAAGCTTATACTGTCTGATAACATCCACTTTCACCATAAACTGAACACAGAACAGCAACACAAAATGGAAACTAATATAAGTTCCCCTCTCCATGAGTAAACAACCCGTCACAAATTAGACGGTGAATTTGTAGTGACGTCATGCATGATTAACTCGTCGATGTACTAAGAATTGAGTGAGGTATACTTATATCAGATCCACCAATGTATCAACGAAATATAGGCACTATGCCACATAACTCTATTCACGTATAGGCTCAAAGAAATCTCTTTTAAAGTATAGGCTATGTTCATCGTCCATTGCATAGCCTACACTCTGTGAGGCAATAGTCTATACTGCCAAATGTCTCGCTAATAGCAACAGTTATTGCTCTTTGTCCGTGTTATTTATATACAGCGATCCAAGTCGTGCAGATTCCTCTTCCTCCCCTGGGGGAGGGGAGTGGGCGTGGCCAACCTTCACTGTACCCGAGCTACAGTATAAAGAGCTATCATACAACATGGCTGTTGGAAGAGGATTGAAAGCTGACGAGTGTGCCTTCTGGAGCGAGTTTGAACCGGAGTTACAAAATGCCTTAGGTATATATGTTGTCAATGTAGTATATATAACTTTATTTTTTAAGAAACTAGTCACCGAGAGATAGTGCCAGGGCACGGAAACTAAACGACATAACTGATCCACCCTCAAATCTCAGTCCCCTTAATGCATTATATAGGTTACAACCTACAGCCCTGGAGTTAAGAGTTTGTCTGCTATTAATAGCATCAATAGATGCAGAAGGTTTCATGTTTATTTACCTTTTATTGTATTTTTCTCGCCGCTTTTGTTTGCTATCCCCTCCCCGTCCCCATCCCCCTCCCTTCCCCCGCCTCCATCTTAATCCTTAAAGAGTGAGCATTCACACTTTGATAGTGTTCAGGAAAGTCACTGTTTTGAGGAGTAATATTTACTGTTACCGAATAGTACATGGCTTCATTGAACAGAAGGTCGAAGCAAGAGGATAAATTTCGCTTTATTCTGGCGCTACATTTCTAGGGTTCCACCACATTAAAGCTAGCAGCGCAATTCGCTCCTTAAATGGGTGATCATCCTGAATTCTCTCAAAGAGTAAATTTTCACTCATTGGAGTAATAATTATGGAGTTATAATTATGTTATGGAGAATACCTACAAACTAACTGCTTGTTTTTTATAGCGTAAATAAAAAAAATCCGTTGTTTTAACCACCAGTTCGTGAATCGACAAATAAGATTTTGCTATAACAGTATATACATATAGGTGGTAAGCGTTTTTCATTCTTTTAACCCTCAGCTTCAATGGATCAGGCCGAGCTGGAATGGCGGGAAGAATTCTCCGGATGGCAAGATGACCTGGAAGAATGGAGGATGTCGTTCTCCGATTATCAAAATGAACCCACCTGTTGAACATAATAGTTCTCGAATCCCTTTCTAGGATAACTCGAATAATTTGAGTGTTTTCTAAATTGATGAACACAAATTCTTAATTACCTTGTCCGCCATACCACATGGAAATATACCCCAGGGGAACGTGTACTTTCAAGAACAAAAGCACATTCTTCCTTCGCATTTTTCCTTCACAAAGAAGAACATTCCCAATGGATATGATATGGGAGTGAACGTGTGGATAAGTGGGTGAAACCGATTGTACATTCTATGAATATTCATGAGGACACTTATCACACCCTATCATCGTCGTTGGGCTTAATATTGTGAGGGTGTATCCGAAAGATACTGAATTTCCATGAACAAATGGATGCATACATTTTCCCGTCGCAAATCTCATTTACAAACATGAACATTTTCTGTGGATATTTGCTAACGGGTATGCGGAAAATTCAAGGAGTGTATACAGTTTATCAAGTCTTATCCGATAGCTTTGAGAAACTAGGGCTTAAACCGCTGTTATATGTGTCTTCAGAGACAAGCCTTGACATTTCAAGTACAGTACTCTTGACCGTGTTCTGAGCGTTCAAGTGGACACAAGGTATATACTGGTGCTCTCTCTCTCTCTTTATCGTGAATTCAAAAAGGGTTATAGGTTTTGCATGAATGTTTGGTTGATACATATATACATGTATACATAAAATGCAGATTTAAGAAAGAAATCTAGAAATCAGCAGCTTTCAAACTTGGCGATGGAACGAATCATTTTACCTATCGAAGTTTCCAAATTGAAGCTACAGCGTAAGAAATGTGATTAATTTTTCACTATAGCATGCACGGAGTTACAGATAATCTATAAGGTAAGGTAAACCACGTGGCTATCACCGAGTGACACAAAGTTGTTGGAAGGCCAGTATTTCGAGCCCATGTTTGACTGGTATGTTAGAAACTGATGATATGTAATTCGTACAGTGTGGATCGCTTCTCGACTAAGATCATGTACGTTATCATGTCACAGTGATAAACTCACTTGACGTAACACTGTCGGGACCGTAACAGTGTGTAAGCGATGAATAATTAAACCATTCATATAGTGTAAATTTAATTCATTCAGTCTGAACTTGAGCAAATACACTGTCTCGATCCGTTACTTGCTTTTTGTCACTTACACAATATTTTTTGGTATCATATCATATGTTAATAAAGACAACACTGGCATGTGCATATTTGATCGAGGGAAAACTTATTTGTTTTAGCAGCTATATACATGTAATATAATGAGGAGAAAATGGGAATTTGCTAGAACCTCAAAATATATCTTTGTATATAGAACATCGTAATTTGTAAACCAAAGTTTGCCTCCCTTTGAGTGATATTAATTTCCATCAATATCAAACACAATGCATGATATCTTTGTCTCTCTCCGAACTTTGCAATCTTCTTTCCAGTCACATGTACTGTTTCGATTAATTATTAGATTATACATCAAAAACTTGTATTAATATAGTGCACCTTTGTTTGAAATCGTAACCAAGCCGGATCGCCGTTTAATAATAATAGTAATAAATATGGAATATAATATGGAACGCATTTTGGTACCACGGCCAATGGGTCATGAGTATATAGTGCCTTTAAAAATCGTGGCTTGGGGCAGAATTTTATGTTTTTTTTTTGTTGTTGAGATATTAGTGTCCGAGAAAAAAGACAAGCGTGAGTGTTATTAATATTGTATATGTATTTTGTATTGAGGGCTCCTCTGGAAAGCAGTGCTCCTGCACTGAGCCAGACTACCCTCGTTAAAGATAACAATAATAATAAAAATTAATATATTAAAAAATAATAATTCTCTATATCTATTCCATGAATGCAGTTTTCAAGAAAGATAATTCCTTTAAAATAAGTTAAACCTCTGCATGTAATTCTCCTTAAGTGCTAAATGTTATTGATGGTATCGGCACCACAGTGCATGCAGGCCTTACTTGTTTCATTAAATATTGTATAAATTCTAATTATTCAACCAAAACGTTCTTTATGATTTCGTATGAACAGCATTATCTGGCACCCATTGGTGAGATATTACACAATTTGTCGTCGGACAAATTTGTATAATGAACAACATTCATTTTGTGCCTGAAAATCACCCTTTGAATTAGGATGGTAATCTTGATAAGTCGTAGACTGTTAAAAGCCACTTTCTATAAGTCCAAGTTGGATTTTTATAGCCGTTGTTTTAATTTTTGATGATGATCCATTCGAACACAATAAAAAGTGACTGGACCATGTTATCTAATGCACACCAACTATCTTGAAAACCAGAATAGCTGTGCAAATACTATAGCACAGATTTTGTGTTTGCCCTTGGACAAGCGCGTAGCCAAGGGAGCGAAGGGGGCGACCGCCCTCCCCCTTGAGCATATTTTTTTTTTTATGATATCGCTAGTAATTTCAAAATAGAAAAATGCTTAGATGCAACTTACAAGGCCTGGGAAGTGAGATTTCCAGCGATCTGGGAGACATTTTCGGCCAAAAGTTTCTTGTACGCTTCGCGCCAACTCATGGTGGCGCTACGCTTAGATACTTTGCCTACAAGCTTCGCCCCTCTCTTGGCAAATTCCTCGCTACGCGCCTGCCCTTGGACAATAAGATATCTAGACTAATTAAAAGTCTGTCACAGTCAAAGGAAACACAAACCCCAAACATCATGTGTAGCTTTTATATTAGGTATATGGTTGTGAAGTATAACTCCCCAGGTTGCTAAGAAAACTCAAGTTGCTCCGATTAGGAGATATCCTACTTTAAAAAGTCGTGTGTCTTGGATCGAGCTGCTTCAGTTTGTAAATTTGTGATCTCAGAATTCCACTTGGATCTGAAACCTTTAACTTTCTCATTGTTAAGTTCTATTCATCATGAGGAATAAAATGTTAACTGTGTTGACACTGTAACACCTTATTATTTTCTACATTGGATTAGGTTTCAACGACCACAGGGCAACCCCTCCTTTATAAAAGCTCCTACCTCAATCAATCCCGGTAAGCTTTAGAACCCCGCCCCCGGCACTGCGCGTACACAAAACCGAGTTTGAGATCAAAACAATGCACGCTACTTTATCTGACATTACTCTGACTGGGTCAGTGGCTGGCTTAACCTTTGTCTACTATCATACAAGCATCTCCTTGACCAAAGTGTGAACAGTTTTCGGTCCTCACCTCGTCACAAGTAAATTGTTGCCCAACAATATTATAACCGTGAGCCACAACTTCTTGTCAGGCAGCACAAGGATATGACCTTGCCATCGCCCAGACATATCGACCAATAATTACTTGTCTAGACATCAAGGTCGTTATCAGCTTGTTCAATGGTCAAAGTCAAGCAGCTCACCGTGATAAAATATCCCTAGGCACATTGACACTGAATATTACGGCGCTATGTGTATGTAGGTTACCACATAAAACTGTGCCTTCATTTCCTATCTTAATAGATGTCGCATCACATCATTTATGCATCATCGCATTCGGTTGAAAAACTAATTATTACTACAATGCTAATTAGGCTACTACGTACTGTGGTCATTTGTAGTTTCCTGTTTTTAATCGTACTGAGCATAAATGAGATTGCGTAATTATGGACAATCAAACAAGACAGGGTTTTTGAACGCAAAGACGCTCCTAACATTTTATAAAAACAACATTTCTAAATTAGTTATTATGTGATGAAGATGAAGGTTTTCTCTTTTGTTTTTGTTGGCTGGAGTAGGCCTAATGCATGAATTTACGACACCCGCACAGCTTATATTACTAATTTCTCACCTTATATATGTTTGGCTTGTATAACTTCAGTGACTGTATGCAGACTTTTCAAACCGTCTGAGCCTAGATATATATATATTGGTCATTCACGATAAGCGAACTCTTTAGCCTGTGGTCACCTATAGGTGGTCAATTATTTAGCAGGGATCGGTAATTGTAAACACCACGGTAACATCGATATTTGAATGTGCCATTGAGTTATCAAAGAAAAAAAAATGTGAATTAGAATGATATAAGAAAGAAATTTGTGGAACAGCGCCGTCTTAAAAACATGAAGCCGCCGTACGATTACATTATGCATGTTTTCAGGGTAATGTATTACAATCATGTTCGACGAGGACGACAGCTACGCAGGAATCATGCACTGTCCGTGATGTTAACCGATACGGATTTACAAATTATAACAAAATGCATCAGTTACAAGATGTTTCTAGATTGTGGTTAATATTTGGATGTATTTTCTGTTCGATTTCAGGTGAGTTTTTGAATTATGCTCGTTTGTCTGTGTATATCTGTAATTCAAAATGATGTGGTGATGTTTACGTTTTTGTGTTCCTGAGCAGTGGAACGGTGCATTTGGCTAGGCTGTATCATAGTATTACTGCACAAATGTATGTATTATGTACTACGACTGTACAGACTAACACGTAGATAGTGTGTTGCACATGAATACCTCAACATAACGTCGTCTTAATAAACTAAAGCTAGGCAAGTCGTTGAGTTCAGGTCGAAAGGTGAAATGTTTCATTGCACAGCCTTGCAAATTTGGCTTTTGGCCAAGCAACCCCAGAGCATTGATGTTTTATGTCGAATTATGAAAAGAAACACTCATAAGTCTTTGAGGCTTTTGCTGTTGTTGTAATTTGGCAATGTAACAACTATTTTACTCAAAAATAGACTAGCCTTGTCACAGAAAGAGTTGCAGTCTCTCTGACCAGCAGTTGAGTGTGCTGGGCTAGGCCTTTTTAATGTTAGACCAAATGTTAGGACTGCTAGCAGTACATAAGAAAGATTTTTGTTAAAAGAGTAAGTTGTTGGTCGTCCATTACAAACTAAGGAAGGGTAAAGTGACACCTTTGAAGGTTAATGATCTTGGCCTACAGGCAGTCATAGTCTAGACTCTAAAGGCCAATGTGGTTGGTAGACTGCCATAGGGCCATAAGCCAGTATACTACTAGTAGTACTAGGCCTAGCCAACTAACATTCTTGCTTAAGTCCAGGTTTTCTATGTGACAGCCCAGGTTCCCATGTCCAGGGCTCTATTTCATTTGGGCGAATAAACTTGACTGAATTTAACTGTTAAGCAGATGAAGGTATATTGTGTGCAACAACAATGAAGTGCAACTTGCAATTAGTATTAAGGGACAGCTTAAAACTTCAATTGGGTCCTTCCCAGAAAAGATAAAACTCTTGGCTCTTGCTTTCTTTTGTCCATGTTCAGGACTATCTATTTGTCCTCCATGGGCACTATTTACTTGACACTGAATTTAACTGTAAATCTGGCAAAGGTACCCAGCTGTGGTCAACAACAAAAATTTTTTTGTAAGGCAACTGTGATTGAATGCTCCATAGTACTAGTTTAGTAGTTAGCTTATAAGTAAAATCCTGATGGATTGTACCTTAAATCAATCCTTTTTCTTCAATAGCAGATTTTAAAATCCTTTTGCCACATGAAGGTAAAGTAAATAATCTGGTGCAGCTTAAATTACTGAATAATCCCTCCCACAAAAAGGTCCTCATTCGTTTGTTCGGTATCTTTTTATGTGGTGTATAGACACTATTACACTTGACTAAGAATTTAACTGTGTAAGTGTTTATGGGATTTTGTGGCTTCCATTCAGCTCTAAGACCACATGTATGTAATATCATACTTAAAAGAACAGTTAAAGAGGTAAATTTATTTTTAGCATGTAAAAGAGTAGCATTGGGAATGTGTATAACTGTGAACCAGGGAGATTGACCAGCAATATTACTACCCAGCCGCAACTATTATTGCTGGGTTCGGAAATTTGTTATGAACGATAAAATTCAAGAAGTTTATGTTACATTTTCAGTTTTTACAGGTACTTGGCAGCAAAATTTTGGACAGTTCATTTCACTTTAAAAGACAAGTTACTTAATGTCAGTAGTATCTTCGTGTACAAGTTTGGCAATTCCTTCTGAATGCAGCTTTCTAGAACTGGTTGGTTGAACCAAAATGGTCATATGAGGAAGTCTTTAAGGAACAAACACTTTATAATGTCAGAGTGAAAATGAACACATTCATATTATCCTTTATGTACATTAATCTCAGTCCAATATCAACTTCACTTTTGGACACTGTTAAAAAGGAAGAACAGGATGTTATAGTACCACCAGGATCCAAAACCGTTAACCTTTGGTTTTTTTCTTTTCATATTAATACCAAGGTAAAATCTAAGTAACAGTGTTGACATTGGAAATATAAGGCCATCATTTATGGTCATGTTAAAAACTTGAATATTTTACCTTCAGAATTTATAACATCCATCTTCATTAAAGAAATTACACATTGTACTTTAAATATAGAAAAGCGAAGCACATGTGGGCTAGATGATGATGTCATGTTTTAAGACTTGACCAAATCTCTAGCCCTATGTGTAAAAGATTGTTAAACCTGTGATATCTTCCAAATGGTATATATATAAGATTTTTATTAGTCTGTGTAGGGAAGTTGCTCAGGACCGTTATTTCTATCACCTAGATCAGTAATGATGGAAGGGTTTTTATGTCTCCTATAAAATCACCCTCTTTTGAAAGAGAAAATGAAGGGTACACAAGTGAAAAAGAAAATGTTGACATCAAAAGGTTTTTTTTATTTATCTTTTTCTTCACTTCAAAATGTTGCTGATTCCTGTAAACTCTCTTTCACTGAGTTGATTGCAACGGGGATACTTACTTGAGCACTGTAAATTCAATAGGCACATGACCACAGTATATTATGATGAAAGGTGGTTAACATCTTGTGAGAGGTTCTATTATAGAATTGATTCTATACAAAATTCCAATCCTAATGGAATGAAACCCCTTCCATCAGTGTAAATATGGTTCTTCTTCATGAATATTTTGGCTCCATAAAAACCTTTTTCATTTCAAGTGGCCTTAAATGTGTTTGGAATTCGTGAGGGCTTTCACTGTCCTAAGCTCTCTCCTTTATGACATGTATGATATGTACACTGCAGGACAACCATTGGATGTGTTTGACGGAAGTACAAAAGTGACTGGTACTTCAAGTCTTGTAGAAGATCTTTGTATTTCGTCCTGTATTATTTGTATTCTGTATTATTTCTACAGAATTCTGTCACAAAGTTATGTTGTGCTAACATAGTAGAAATTGTCTTGTACAGGCACATATTGCGAATTATATTTGTCTCATTGAAAAGTCAGTTTGTAAATGTTAAGTCAGCTGCTCAATGCCGGACTGAAGATGACTGTACATGTATAGAAGATGTCGTCAAGGTGTAGTCATACTGTAACTTACTCCTGTGCATGAACAGTCCGTGCTCATGCAGGTGACATGCAGAATTCTCGGGCTGTGATTGGTTGTATTTGTTTCAAAGTGGTAGTCTGAAAATGCAACATGTTGAGTTCATCTGATTGAAGTGGACACTGACTATAAAATTGGCTAAATTCAGGGGCGTAGCCAGGTTTTTGGTGTGGGGGGGGGGGGCCAAAGTCAAATTTCTGTCCCCATTTTTTAGGCATCTAGCGGTGGATTGCTATCCTGGAGCAGTTGGGCAGTGTGCAGGGCTCCAGCTTCAACGTTGGTGACTCAAATACCGTTTGTGTGTTTCATTGGAAACTTTCAGGTAATACTTGCATTGTGCACAGCAGAACTTTTAAAAATGTCTGAGTTTTCGTTTTGGACTATAAAACAGTGAAATTACACAACGGTCCTGTGTACGAAAACGTCTATCTTTGCATCCGTGTAGCCGCCTGTCCATTTCTGCATATATATAACAATTTGGTATTATTGTGTGGCACTCCAGTGACATTACACTGTTAAGTGCTGATCTGTATAATAATGGCTTCCAAAGGTTTGTTTGGTTGACCGCACTATTTGATCACTGTCAAAAGTAGGTTAAGGACAAAGTCATCCCCCAAAAACTTTCCCCTATTTTCATCAGCTCATTCTTGTCTGTAAACAAAGCTATCATTCATAATGTTTGCTGCTTAATATTACAGCCTGGGATAACTGCTGATGTACCTCTCAGTTTTAGGCAGTTTGTTTGTCGTGTAAAAGCAAACATGGACTCACACAATATACTGTGAGAGTCGACACTTTCATACTATCGCAAATATCAATTCATATGGTTTCTAATCTGGGTCAGTCTAGGGAACCTTGTAACAGTGAAATTGTTGTTTAAGTCAAGTAATGGAACTTGTGCTTACATACTGTGTTGTATACAGTGCACACGTTGTGTCGGAACAAGTTTATCCAGTTAATGGCCGGTTAGATGTCCTAAGCTGACAAAGAGAAGGGGGGGGGGGGGAGGAGGGAGGGGGAGAGCATGCATGCCCCATGTCACTTCATATATTTCTCTTACAGAGCTGAACTTTCACTATATCAGTTCCAACATGGGCTGGGCCTTGGGTGTAATAGGCCGTTGTTAAACTTAACTGGATGTTCAGTGGTGGATATGATTGTGCATATATTCAAACTGTTGGCTGTGATGTAGTGCAGTTTTAGAAATGCCAACATGTCATAGGCTTTCGGGTGCTCTGAGTTTCAAAACACATCCCACACAAAGATTGACTCATTGATAGACGGCACAAATTCAGCTTTACACAATTTACCTTAAATCAACCGTTGTAACATACATAAGCACTGTTTGGAGGCTTTCCGATACGATTGCCATTATTTAATCTTCAATGTCACATTCGATGCCGAGGTCTCCTGAGCACATTGAGCAGGCTTGATCTAGTGGTCCAATTTGCTCAGATACCATCTTTGAGCTGACTAATGATAAATGTTTAGTGAATTTTTAACCAATAGAAAGGACAATTTTTGTCAACTTAAACCCTCTCTGTATGTAGTAGAAGTAGCCTAAGTAGGAAAATTTATGAAATGTATCCATTTGGGCAGGGACACCAGTCACACCACTGCGAAGGTGTAAAAATGTAATACAGTATATAGCATTCTTCTCTACAATTCGACTTTGAGGAAACATGGACAATCGCCTGAATGAATCCTGCCCTTTGCTACCTTGGCATGCACCCCAAAGTCAGGTGAGATCCTTTGAAAACAACAGTGATTAAATATATGTCAATTGGTGACTTTTAAAGGGTTCATTTCAAGGCTGCAAGAACTGAGATTTTCCATTGGATGTTCGGGTGGGTGCCTTAAACCGTCACTGCTACTTGTCAATAATTTTCATAGTGCTCATTTAAAATAGCTCATTGGCTGGTGGCTAACAAAATCACAGAAAACTTGCTGGTAAAGGGAACGGCATCTAGCATTATATCAGGCTAACTGGTTTACTGGAGTTCCAATTGGCTTTATGATCTGGCACTGCGTCACAGAAGTTTTGTCATTAATTTTATCATTCATTTAATAGAATAAGTGGAGTTGGGGTACTAAGTACAGTTTAATATCTGTTGCTTACCAGGCAAGGGTGCTTCAAGAAGCTTTCACAGTCGTAATAAATGTGAAAACTGACGGAGTATCTGATCAGGCAAACTGTGTTTTAAACTTGTTTGGATTATGGCCGGATTCTGGATTTGGATATGGTTACCAGTCATGGCAGGTCAGCAGTACTTTTTGAATTCTTATATTGGGTTATTATTATGATTCTTTAGTAAATTGTAGTGATTGTCTGCTATGTACATTAGATATTTAATGTGTAAATATACACATGTGCATCTGGGAAACTACTTTTGTCGTCAAGACTGCGCTGGGAATTTTAACGTGTCAGTGAGTTTGAATAACAGTAGTAGCGGACATATTTGCTTTCATACCAAACATATATAACAGCAAATTTGAACTAAATCTTAGACAGCCAGAATGGCTCAGGAGAATGCGATGGGAAGACATTTTAGTTTTGATAAGGTATGAGTACCATTTATACAAATTGCCAAATTTGTTAGGAACATCCTCAACATGTATATATCGATGGTGTTACTTCAACTGGTCAGTAAATCTAGTTTAGGAAGTGACCCATTATCATATCAATGAGCGTTAAGTAGACGTGCAGACCACCTGTAGCATTGTTTTTATCCAATGAATGTAACATCAAGACAGTAATTAATAATAAAAAAATTACTCTTTTAATAATACCAGTTTTCAGTTCCAGTCATCATGTTTTGTCAACAGTAATATTTAACATCTGAGTAAAATCAGGCCTCGGCAAATACTGATAAAAAAGTGCTGGCTTTCCAGGGAATCTCCCAGTCTCTAGAATTTAGGAGCTAGTCTGGAAGCAAAATTTGATTACTGATTTTTCTTCCCCTTAAATTGCGATCAGAGATGGGACATGCATATGTTATTACCTTCATAGGAACAAGGAGAAAACCCATGTCCTTTTTGTGGAGGAACATTAATATAATATGCAAATGCCATAGACTGTGTTCTGCAGTGTGAACGTTATCATGAAAAATTGCCTTTATATACACTATGAGGTGTCTTACAGTCTGAAATACAGGCAGTTCATGCCAGCAAATGAAAACAGAAAATGCTGACGGAAAATAGCACTCTATCTTTTAAATGAGATGGAGGCCTATATCGTGAGCCTTTGAAAATGAAGGACATTTTTGAGGTGTCACCACCTGAAACCCTCGACTATTAAATGACAACATAAATTGTCAACTCCTGTTTTCGTGTATCCAAAAAAAAAAAGGTAGTCAGGACTCCATTACCACACATCCGCTGTCCTACAAATATACAGATGATCTTGGCAAGAGTCCACTTAGGAAGAAATGACTGAAGCGGTATAGATAAATGACACAATTTGGTTTATATAGTGACATTTTCATGTCAGAGATCTCAAAGCGGAAGTCAAACACAATTGTGAAATCATTTTCAGATTGTATCTGAGATCGATGCCAGCTTCCCAGATATTAAAGTGCAGGTCACACAAAGTATCCAAATATTAACCGTGGTATTAAAAGCAGAAATGAAAACAGTGGTTCAAAAAGTTCCATAATCACATTAATTATATTAATTCCTTAAAAAAATATAAAAATATCCCATGATAGTTATGAAAAAAGAAGAATGGTCTGATACACACTTGCAAGTTACTTCAATGACCTTGGTGACTGTTTTATGCCTCAACTTTTCGGTTTACGGAGGGCACGTTATAAGTTAAAATACTTCATTCTACTCCCCTTGCCACTTTGCGGTGACAGTGTAGAGGATAGGATCCTTGAGGAGAGTACTTCACACAAGTTTAGAAACCTTTCTAGTCTGCTTAAATATGTAAGACAGTCAGAGCTAGATCAATCGATCTTTGACCTGTAGGAGTATTGAACTGTTTTCAAAGTTTGTGAGCTTCCCAATGCAGAAGGATCTAGGTTGCTGAAATGAATTCTGTACTGTCAACTTAACAGCGAGAGTCCAAAGGAAAATATAGACTCTGGATGGGGTGAAAGAGAAATGTATTTTTAAGCATCTCAGGGAATGTGTTAAGACTTTGTTATGTTTTGAAGGATCTGGAAGTCTTTGCCTCTACCGTATGTATGCGTCCTATATCCAAAACCGTGCTATCAACACCATGTTTACAAGTTTGTGTAGCAACTTGTACATTTTACATAGAATTTTGCTATGCGATAACGGATAAAAAAAAATTCCCTGCATCCTGTTGGAATTTGCATTCAGATCCTCTGTATCGCTTTTGAGATGACAGTATTTGAGGTTGACAAGGTTTTTGACCCAAAATGAACTTCAAAAACGAACAAGCGTGGGTTTTCTCGAAGCATACTGACATATATTTCTTGTTTGTTTGTCGGAAAAAATGTTCCTCCAATTTCGTTCTTCAAAATTGAGCTACTTCTTCGATATGAACATACTTACGGTAATTGGTGTTATATTTTTAAACTTTGCATCCCCTAAGGGAATGTTGGAACCGTACCCAACTGCAAGGTCAAAAACAAAGTGGGTTCCAGAGAAAAACCAAAACGTTTTTGCTAGCTGCCAGCTAGTAGCGGTGCACCTTTGGCATCGCACCTGTTTGGATCAAGTTCACATCAAGTTCAGGTGTAGTTCACGTCCAGTTCACATATCTGGTTCGATCTGTGATCATTTTAATCACGAGTAACTCGATACCGATATGTAGAATTTACCTGAAAGCTTCACCCAGATGCTTAGAATATTTATGTTCCTCCTTTATTCCCCTCCCCTCCCAAAAAAAATGTTGAAAGTTAAGTTGTTTCTGAGGACTGTCCTTCTAAGAGTATAATATTGAATCTGCCAGGGAACAAAGCGGATGATATAAACCTATGTACACCTGTGTAGTTTTGTGTTTAAGGCAAAACATTGGCTGAACCTTCAGTACTGTTACTTTTATACTCTTCTTGTTTGGTAGTTTTCCAACACAGAAAGGTAGAACCTTTGTATTATTAATATATGAAGTTTGATATATAGTGAATTTTCCAGTATAAATTTACAATGATTTTTTCAAAGATTAATTTTACATGTATGTACACCCCCTATGTTGCACTGCAGATTGGCTACCTCCTGGAAAGTAGGTTGCTGGTTGTAAATTTTTTCTTTAAACTTTATTTTTTATAGTTAAGCTTTAATAGGATGCCCTTGAGGTATTTATCAACAGTGGAAGATGGCTGGGTATTTTGCTGATGGATTTCCAGGTAACACCTGTTCATTCTCAGAATGCTTCAAGCTCCATATTTTCATTTTTGTCCTCAAACCTGGTGGCAGTACCTGCTCTGTACAAGACTGTACATATATGCAAAGAATTGCAAGTATACTGTAGCCCAATCAAGTCCCACTGGCCGCAATGACGAAGTATGGGGATTGTAAGGTTTGCAAATGAAACTATCTAGTTATATATCCTTAATTTTGTGGGACAAAAAATATTCTGTATTGGAATAAACAATATACTTGCCTTGTTAAATATAAGATCAGTGAAGAGCACTCTGGTCAGAATGACAAAGGTTACAAGCAAATAAAGTGTCTGTGGCCTGTTCAGAATTTAGAGGAATTCACAAAATTCACAGTCATCTGACAAAAACTTTGTGTAAAAAATCAGGTAACAATGTATGCATATTAATTCAAGTTGGTGCAGCAGACATGTGTGCAGAAATACAGAATGCATGTGTCTACAGCCTGAGGACGACTTCAGTGCTCATAACAGCACTCACACATCCCCATCCATGATGAGATGTAGAGGCTGGTCAACTGAAAATTCAGTGGGCTAACACCCGAGTTTAAAAGAAGAAAGAAATAAAAGAAGACAATCATTCATTTGCAAACTGTCTTGCAGTTATAACCAGAAACAGCCAAGTACTAGTAGTAGGGCACAGTGCTAAAGTGTTATCTATTTACAGATTTGATAGTACTAAAAGAATTAGGTAATTGTGTCACTTGCCAATTCTCATGCAAATTAAAGTTTACTGTCAAAGTTAAAAATGAAAGTTAATAAGTTATATAATGGGAATTCAGTGCTGAATCCCTTGCAGGAACAAGATACAGTAAGTTCCTTTGTTGGAACCTTGCTAAATTGTAATACATGGATTACTAAGTACAGTATATACTGGATATTAGAGGCTATTTTACATCACGGGAAGTTTTTAATGGTCTCTAGGTCGTCCCAGGTGACCAAATTTTTGATCAAAACAACCAAAATTAGCTTTGGCCGTAGTTTGGCGGATGACTAGTTGATAAAATCATCTTCACATTGCTTTGTAACTAATTCCACATCCTCCCACCCCCCCCCAAAAAATGCACCAATGGCTTTTAGTGTCATATGCAGTAGTCACTTTACCACAGACTTCTATGACCCGGCCCAAATTATATTAAAATGGGTGACGTTAGGGATTTCTTCAGAAGAGATCTGCTTTCCGGAAAATATCCTGCCATTAAGAATCCTGTAGGATCGCATTTTCCTTCGTCGTCAGTTCTATCTACCGAGGTAGATAACGATCCTGCAGGGCCTAGCGTCGTAGCACAATTAAAGCAGTAGGAATAGTACTTATTCTGTGAGTAGTAGTTCCACTATGCCTAGTACTCTTTCGAGTCCTCATATCAACGATACATTTGGAATCAACACGATACACGAACGTAAAATACCCAGTACCGACAAAAAAGGGAACGATTGTCATCAGAAATAAGAGCAAAGAAAAAGGTATGTGTATATAATCAACTATTTCCTAGTAGGTGTAGCATATAGCAGTTTGAGTGTACTTTTGTAAAACACTGTGCATACAGTAGCTAGGCCTAGTACAACTCTACAAGGTACAGATAGTAGGCTACTGTACTGTACTCAGTCTATAGCCTCAGGAAGTGCAAGCCGGCCTAGACTATGTCATAATACTTATTCAGATAACCCAACATGTTACACAGGCATCAAATACGTTGACCTCTCATAATACCATTATGTTAAGGACAATGCATGACTCTAATTTGCCATACCTACTTAACTGTACGAAACAGAAGAAAAGCATCACAATTTTTTTTTTGATCTGGATTGGCTCAGTCATTGTTATATTTCTGGAAATGGTCAAATCTCTATAAGCAGTACCAACTGTAGCCTTGATTTAGCTGCACTGTCAGACACAGTGCAGGATATGTGGACTTAATCACACACAAACTTTAATACATGCTTTAACTGTTTATTGTCTTTTGATGAACATATTTTTGCTTCAATTTCTCTCAACAGTTTATCACAGATATCATCTCTGAATATGATAACCAACAAACACAACCTAATGAAGATTGCCACACATGAGCCTGCTCCAAAAGCAGAGCAGGAGGTAATATTAACTACTCTATGCATTGGCTCTTTGGAAATAGTATTAAACACTAGTTTTCAAGTTATAAACATGCACATTGATGAAAGTCCCGAGTATGGTCTCACTTCGAAATTGGGTTATTTCAGACGTGAGCTTCGTTCACAGTGTTCATTCCAATGTTATGCCATTGGGTACATTATCTCAACTTCAACATATGGAAGGGTCGATGGTGTAAACAACCTTGTTTACTCACCTTAAAATCGTCAAGATACACTTTGCTATAAATAATGTTGTATTTATGTTAGAATAAGCTATTTATATTTCATATTGGACTACCTTTGATCTGATGTGGATTTTAACCTTTTCAAAAATCGTCCCTTTCTCAAATCAATTATTTATGTACGTAGCAGAAAGTGTTACTGTTCTGGATATCAATTAATGTTTTTATAGTTTCTATATATATATATATAAATATTTATACATAAACCTTTTCTTCGATGCTTGTTACTACAGGAAAGGCCGTCCAGACTGAGGTGACAGTGTTTCAATCCCCAAAAAAAAGATCTCAGAGGGTCCATTGTTCTCCCAATGGACTTCATAATGGTAAATTAACTGTATATTTCATTGTTCTGAACCTTGAGCTAGTCCAGGTATTTAATTAAAAAATTTCAGACAGGATAATACAAGTAGGTAGTAGCATAGATTTAAATCAGCATCCTGAGAAACCTTTCTAGAAGTTTCCTTCCAGTGAAGCTTAATTAGTTGAGTCACTAATTAATGCAGTTGAATCCATTCTGAACATTTGGTTGCATAGACAGCTGTTTACGTTATTATTTATCATTTTCAGAGAAGTTTCACTTTCACATCGTAATTTGGAAGGAAGCTCCACTAGTCGAGCTGCTGAATGCAAATTGGTATTTAAGATCATTCAGAAATTTAGCCAAAATCACCTCAAAAACTTTTAATGTCTAATGTAATATATTGGACATACAGTAAACAGTGAATAGTTAAGTTAGTTTAGTTTAGTAGAACAAAAGGATCAAGAGGGACGTTCAAGTCCCCATCAAGGACTCTATAGGAGAGAAAAAAAACCTGAAGACACAAACACTCAGACCCGATTACAATGCTTAAAGTGCTTGTCCAAAGCATTCTTAAACCCATTCACACTACTTGCAAGTACAACTTTCTCAGGTAAACCATTCCACTCATTCACAACCCTATTAGAAAAAAAGTTATGCCGAATATTAATCCTACTTTGTGACTTTTGGAGTTAAAGACAATGACCTCAGGTACAACTACTATTAGCAAACATGAAAAAGTCAGTGAAGGTCAAAACCATACACAATACAGTGTAATAACCAACAAATCTTCAAATATCCATTTGTATGATACTGAAATTGACGATTTTAGCCTCATGTGTATCACCTCTCCGATCCCCTCTCCTTTCACAAGTTTGTTTTAAATCCTGCATACTCTTTTAACTCGGTCTTTTCTTTTTAAATTTCTTCAGAAAAACGAAGCGACAAGCAGTGACGCTACGGAGAGCCAGTTGAAGAGGTGTGGATGCTTGATGAAGCTAATACAGCTGAATTTAGAAATCCAATGCATCATAACAGACAGTCATCTTCAAGTTGCAAAATGGATATTCGGGAAAATCTGACCTGCTACAATATACAGCATTTCTATGAAGTCTGGCACATTACCAACGGTATGTTTGCTGCTTCACTTAGTATATCTGCACAGTAGAAGGGTGTGTAGATGAGTCATTACAGATCCTGCTCGGGTCAAATGTCCGGCCTGTGTATAAAAGTGTCTGTAATATTATTGCACATGAAGTTTGTGTAGTGAATTTGGATGGAATGTTGCCTTTATTGATGACAAGATCTCAAATGCTGCTGAATTAAAGATAGTTGTGAGCAAATAATCATTAGTCTGCCTGCAAGGGAAGAAGAAAAGTAGCCATTATGTGAGCTTGTGAAGACCATTGAGAACTACTTTGGCTTAGACATGCCATGCTGTGTCCCTCCCCCACCCCCACCCACCCCCTCCCCCATTATTGCAGATTGCGAAAATATTGAAAGTAAGACGAGAATACTACTCTGATAAACTGATGTGATCTTGGACAACACAATCATTGCAATTCTTCTCCGATTTAGGCTCAGAACCATCGGAAGGGTTACCTGAAACTTTAACGGCCACAAGACTGAAGAAGGATGTTTGAGCAAAATGTCATCAAAAGAGCAGACATCCAGCAGTGAAGCCTTTAATGCTCTTGTGAACTTCTTTAGCGCCAAAAGCTGACCGTCTTTTCGTATGCAGGAATGGAAACCAGGTAAGAGTCTTGTGATGGAGATATCTTTAATGTAGACATTCTGAATACTGAAGATGTGATCAATTACCATGAAATGCATCGATTAGAATCGTTTACATACAGAATTACAAATCGGGTAACGCTAATTAATGGTGAATGTTAGGCAAATGAAATAATCATTTCTGAGTCAGTAGCACTGTGAGGAGAACTTGTACTAGTGACGATTGCGTGTTGTCGTACATCATCAGTACATAAATGTTGAATGCTGGTTTATGTTCAGCAGCAGCAAGCATTTCAATGAAAATAGAAGGGAATTAAGCGGCAACTTCAAAATGTGGAGAGAAACCGTACAGGATCAGTTTTCCCAGATCCAAACTGGTGAAAAAGGCACTTTAAGTTAGAAAACCACAGAGGCTACATTTGGTAAAATCACAAACCTATATGAACTTCAAGCATCAAAGTAATGTCAATGATCCATGCAATTTTGATGTAGACATAATATTAGTAATGGATCGGCACCTTGGCTTAATCTATAACATGTGCAGGTGGCCAGCAAACCGTTAATTTTTTTCTGTGACCTACAGAGTAATGACTGCATGTGTTTTGTTCCCTTCATGTACAGGTTATGTCGATGACCTCATGGAGGAAATCGCAGAGAAGTGTGGAACAGAACCCAGAGTGTCATGCGTGCCAAGTGCCTCCACCAATTGCTTCTTCCGTTGAACATGCAAATCTTGAAGATGCTCTTCGTAGGCAGAGTTTCAAGGGAAACACAACAAGCGCTGTCACTGTACAGCTGTAAGTGAAGACTAAAACATGGCGTCGGCTGTTTCTCCGGATTATTCCAAGCTTAGATGACGTTTCATTAAGTTGAATGCTGCTATTGAACTTTTCGTAACGGTGGTGACGTTTCCAGTTGTTGGCTATGGATTTGGTACTGTTTTGTTAGAAATCAACACCCTCAACACCCCCCCCCCCTCCCCCCAGCGGTGTTCAAAGTCAATTTTTATTATATCTTGCTTTTTAGTTACTAAAGCACAATTTTCAATAAATGTGAAAAGCATTTCAGTCGCTCTTTAACATTAGTTTGCTAACATATCTGGAGTTGGTAAAGTACAGGTTGCCTAAAATATTTTGTTTGGTGGAGTTCATGCAGACAGAGTTCTCTTGAAGTCAATGTTTGTCAACAGTTTTGATACAACTACAGTATTCCTACTGTACCGTAGCATGTCTGAATTCCACGTGATTGGGTAAAACTTAGGCTTCCTCTTCAAACAGAACAAAACAGACAAAATCTAAGTGATGGATCGCTTTATACATTTTCTATTAATTTTAGCCCTGAAGCCTTCCTTATTGATCTTATCAGCTGATAGTTTTTAAACCCTCACAGCTGCCACCCCCTTAAGTTGACTAAACATGTTAACTTCCAATTTTAGGGTGGATAACTCAAAACAGAGAAAATGATGCGATCAAAACTGCAAAAGGCTTGATTATGTGCATCATGGGCTTAAAGCATGTATCCAGTATCACACATAGGGGAAGTGCAATGCCAATCGCTGGGAAAACTGTTACTCAAATGCAAAGATGTGTACATACATACACAGCAGGTTTAGTGTGCACAAAACCACATGAGCTAGATGTACAGCGTTTTATGAGCGACGAGATTCATAAACCCTCCAATCTGCTATGTAGACGATGTGAACATCGCACATCACTTATTCCCTGTAATTTATGTAATAAGGTGAAGATGCCGGAGGCCATGTTTTAAAAACAAGTTGTCAAAATATGTGCAAATGTTAAAGGGAGATTCTGAGAATGAAGGGGGCTATTCTATCTGTAGATGTAAACATAGCATGTAAGTTGACAACATGTGTTTATACAAAGTCAGTTAAACTATTTCTCTCAGTCTTACAAACTGGACAGTACTTTATGGAGAATACTACTATAAAACCACACGTCAGGAAGAAATACAGAGAGCTCGTACAATGATATCGTCCAATATTCTGTTTGCCATAGTAAACGTTCTCTGTAAAGTCCAGTGGCCGGGAACTGTTCCGTATGATAGTTTAACTGCTGTGTGGTTGGTTATACATTGCTTTGATTATTATTATTTGTTTTGTTAAATAAGTGGCTGTAACTTGTTCCCATATGATGCATATATGTTAACTGCAGTGTGGTTTACATTTTAGATTGTCATAAAGCAAGTGGTAGAGATTGGCTATAGGTTTGAGTCCAAGGATGGCAAGATGCACGAGATTTTTTTTTTTTTTGGGGGGGGGGGGGGGGGGGGACTAGGAACCAGAAACACTCAAATGTACAACAAACTGCCAAGTAAATTCTTTGCACAGTTCTGCATTCTGTTTGTCTTTTTCTTCGTTTCTGTTCTTTCTCTATCGTGTGATATTTTTGGTGTTTTAATTCAATCAGCTGTAATGACATCAACACAGTTAATTAGCTGACCGATAAAATGTAATGTATATATATACAGTATGTGACAAGATTATGCCTCACTGCTTACTAGATAATTCATGGTTACAGTCATATCAAATCTGCTGTATTTTCTAGAAACCCTACAGTTGCTCAGAGCAACATGGGTAAAACATACTGTATGTTGTGTACAGCCACCAGACATAATAACAACCTGAAAGGCATAACACCCAGGAATACTGTGGGAAATTTTTTCTGTCCTCTGAAAAAATATACATTTTGATGTTTATAGATAACATTTGCTTGTTTTTCTCAAGTCAAATGACGGTGGTACTTCCATTTCTGACCCGCAAATAGATGTCTTCCTTTGTATCCGTAAAATGCTCTCATCTCAGATCTGAGCAGCAGATTTCCAGTGAGTCTCCCAGATCTTGTTGGTCTGTCCAGTAGGTATCTCATAACGAGATAAATACTTTAATGGGAGTTGGGTGTCAAAAAGTCACATTCCCACAGGAAGCACTTTAGGGCCTGAAGTCTCTTCCACCACCAACCAGCTGCAAGCCAAAAGTGCATCATAACCAACCATCAAGATTAGATCCTGCCTTTGTTGTTGACCTTTTCCAAGTATAAGCTGTTGTTGTCTTCAGGAAAGTATGCTGCTATGCAAAAGTTCATGAAGGTTACATTGCTGGTTAAGTGTGTAAAGTTATCATTGACTAGTGTCATTAATACTGAAGATCAGAAGTAAAAATTGAGAAGAGAAAGAAAAGAAATAAAAAGAAAAGAAAAGAAGGAAGATTAGATGTAGGCCATAATGATTAATGAAAGAAAAAAATCTTTCTAAAACATTTTTCCTAACACTTGGATTATCACAAGTATATGGTATTGGTCAGATTCATGCGGGATGTTTATTCTCACGCCGTTGTCATGGATACCAGCTGAATTTTTGGTTTACAGTGTAATGGATGGAGGATGGATCACAGGCTGCAGCTGCCAAAAGTTTTCAGGTGTATTATTTGGCAAATGTTTTCAAAAGGGGGTATTGTTATTTTCTCCATGCCTTTAAGCTGTCTTTAGTAGCCTACTGTTCAGGTTGAACAATGGTTTTTTTTTTGGCAAGAGAATTTGGCTGAGGGCATGGACCGACGGAAGAGATAATATCTAAGAAAGTGCAGCCAGAATACAGAAACCGCAGGAAAATTGTTTTGAATATTAACAGGAACGTTTTATCAGCTATTAAGAGATAACCATGTCAGGATGGTCTCGTCACTAAGTTCCAATGAATTTTTCAAGCAGTCTCTTGAAAGCTAAAAAAAAAATGATTCAAGTTAATGATTGCCAGAAAGGCAAAATTTACTTTGGCTTCTTCTTCTTCCACCTCTCTCCTCCTCACCCTTCCTCTGCCGTACTGATAACATTGTAGACACTGTTTACACCCTTAGTGACTGGTCAGTGACCCTACCCACCCTACCTACCACCCCAAAGTGGCAGTGGTGTCTAGTAAGTCTTCCTCAGTTACCATCGTCGTGGTCGTTCAAAAATCCATTGTTTCTGGTACATTCAATGAGACACCATGTGGTGTTCACAGCCAAAGAAGTGTTTATCTTTCAAGGTGGGAAACGGATAGGGTTAGAGTGATTATAAAAAAAATCAAATCAATGGATGCAAACTTTACTACAAGATACAATTGGGCGACTACTGTAAGCATCATTTTACTTTTATTATATGACATTTTTCCATACTGAAACCAAAGAAAATTTACTAATTTGCATAAACAGAAAACTTTTTCACCAAACATTGTTCCACCAGTTGCTTGTGATGGAATTTAAGAACCTGCTAAAAGCTTAAAGAAACATGAAAGATTTAATGACGAAAATGTGACAAAATTTAGTAATTTATCAAATATGTGCAGATGAACTGATTGCTATGGTACTGTATCCCCCCACCCCACCCTCCACAGTAGAGAGAAAGCTGACCAAAGCTTTGTGCAAGAGCTCTGTGTTCATCTAGTATGAGGTATGCCAAATTATTTTCAGACAATTCAATAATGCAGACGAAGTCTAGATTACAAGCCATTCAGTTCATTGGAAAATATCAGTTGACTACTTGGCTACAAATCTCTATAGTACAGTATATAGCTAGCAGTGTATTTAGCATTGTCAGTAATATGGTCCTGTTTGAATTTTGTGGGTTGCATGATTTTATATTACAGCCATTTTCACATACCTGTTGCTGTCTTATTGGATTGGTTTCAAGATGTACTCATTTTACTATATACTAGCACTTAGATTATTTTGTTATTGATCTAGCCTTCAAATGGAACTTTGAAAGTTTTCGCTAAAAAGGTATGAAAAGTACAATAGTGATGCATTGTGACATTCTTTGTCAAGTTTTGCCTGGACTGGGAATTCCAAAACTCTGCTCAACCATTGCAATTGACCTCAAGTCTAGGAAAAAAAATTGTTCCACCGAACTCAAACTTTACAGTGGTTTCAAATCAATCAAAAGCCGGTAAAAATATGGTTGCTTCCTAAATAGTTCGCACAATTAATTGCGGTCTATCATGAAATTACTAGACTAAAACTACCCAGTACTTCAATGTTTGGACTACATAGTATGTATGTATTTTAGATCCTCCTGCAAGCAGGAACTTGCGAAGCAGCCATCATTGGCTTATCAAAGCTGTAAGCTGACGGAAGTTTTATATTTTAACGTCCATGATTATGAATTGTCAATTGTCAACAACTCTGTAACTGGACGACATACATTAATCTTGGAGTGACTCGAACTCGGGACCT
>KN882404.1:10818-21259 GCA_000934455.1 Apostichopus parvimensis | reverse complement strand
GACGTTGCTCCGCTGTCGTAATTAAAATACTTCGCAACTCACAGATTGTCCGGCAATGTTAAAAACTAAATTGAAAGACGGTCGTTATGGCTGACTTGCTGTTGTTTACAACATACGCCTCACACATGAAAAGAACATGGAATTCACAATCTGACTAAAATACATGAAGTTATATATATTATTTGTAATAGTAATAGTAGTGACAGGATAACATTAATTTCTTCATGTCCTCATATCACCGTGGTTACCATTCCTCATAGAAGATTTGATAGTCGAAGTTTGACTTACCTATTACACAAGTGCTTGCCCCTCAGTTTGTGAATACAGTAGTCCGCGCAGTAAAACAACATACATGTGCAGTATTCTCCCGAGACGGTTTCAATTGGTAAAAAAAAATTCATACGGAATATATATAGATGGGTAGAATCTTCATGTTGGCACTTCATTATGAACCTAAAACCTAAGTTTTATATTTGCAGAAATTATGTGTTAATAGTTGATGTAAACCCACACATGTTTAATAGTTTTCTTTCATTATCACCTATTTGGGTTTTTATTATGCTCTTTTCTTTGCTCATAACTTGCCCCATATATGTCAGAGACATATCTTTTTACCTCCTTAAAAAGCATCAGACAACTGTTCATTTAAAAGGTCTGATGTGGAAAGAAAACTTTTCGGGACTGCATGTATAAGATTCACCAATATGTACAGTATCAACCAACATACAGTAGTGCAGTAATGCTGTCTCCCATTGCAATTTTTTTTTTTAAATAGATAAAATATAAAGACAAGTTTAATTCATGTGTCATAGGGGAGTAGCTACAGAAGTAGGTTCACACAGCATATTCTTAAAAAGGATTAATGTGTGTCTTTTCCTTAGCTCTTAAAATTGAAAGATGTAGAACATTTAAATAGACCTAAGATATGTGAAGGACTATGCAGAAACACTACGCAGACACTCTATGCAAAGTGAGTTTAGATTGAGTTCATGCATAATATGCAATATTGATGACAAAAGTACATGCATGGTTGTGCAGAGATTTTAAGTATTGTATATTTTGGTGCCAACTTCATCCCATTACCATCTGTCTATCAAATAATAATCCATCCAGTAAAATTTTGAGTTGTTTGTCTTCTTAAAAAGGAATACTTTATATTTGAACTTCTTTCATAAATTCATGTGTGTATAATGTTAAAATCATTTAACTCATAGATGACTTCTCGTTTAATAAATCTCTTCATGGGTGAGTGTCAGCACTGAATACATATGTATGTTTTATCTCAAGTACCAATCCTTTTATATAACCCTCACGTTAATTTTACATACTGTATAGTATTCATTAAAGGAGCTGTACACGTGAATCATTGTTACAAAAATGTAATTTTACTCTTTTGAACTTGGGAAGTAAATATAATAATCGCAAGCGTGCGTTTATTTATTTATTTCATTACATTTCAGTATTATGTTTGTGATATAAATGAATCACATATATATAAGGGCAGGGACGAAAGTGCATCATTGTTGCATTAATGTAATATTACTCTTTTGAACTTGGAAGTAAATATAATAATCAGAAGTGCTCGTTTATTTATTTATTTCATTACGTTTCAGTATTATATTTGTGATATAAACAATGACATATATGTAAGGGCAGGGACAAAAGTGAATCATTGTTGCAAAAATGTAAGTTTAAACTTGGGAAGTAAATATTATAATCACAAGCGTGCGCTAAAATTTATTTATTTCATTACATTTTAGTATTATATTTGTGATATAAACAAATCACATATATAAGGGACGAAAAGGGAATCAAGTATTTTTCAATTATTTGAGACAACTAAACTGAGTCAACTGTCCAATGAATATGTCTGCAAGGTTGTCAAGTACTTAATGAATAATATTTCTCTACTTTTCAAGCTACCTGTATACTTGCTCGAGAGTTTGTGCAAATTTGAGCGATTAAGAACAACCAATAGAGGGATACATGTAACTGGTCCTTAATGATATGGACATGAAGTTATGTTCATATGTCATCATGTCATATTTAGCCATGTTTAATGTGTAAAGTCCTACCCTATAACTATTATTTAAAGTTCTACTCTGTAATCCTTACGATATTTTCGTCAGGACATCAGATTAGACTTGAGGATCAAGTGAATACCCTGACTTTAAATGCTTATGTACAATACTGTTGTATCATATGATGCACAAAAAACAACAACAAAAAACATTTTAAATATACTATTTAATACACTAACGTAACATCCTCATAACCAATGGATGCTGTTAGGGTACAGTATTAGCTATAGTAAAAACTATATTGTGTTGTACATGCGTCTGTAATACAGTGTTATATAAAACTGTCATACATGTATGATGTGTTATTTTGTCAAAATGATTCAGCTCTTTGTTGTGGTAGAGGGGCATTGTTTGATGATACTATGGGAATCGTGGATTTGAACCCCAGAATGAATTCTGCATATACATGCTTCATTCTTCTCTGCTGGTAGCCATTGTAGTACCAGGTGTGCCTTGTTGTGACTGTATAGATGGCCTGGTCTGACCCTGAAAGTTGTAGTATCTTTTGGCAAAGAGTACATTTGGTACTAACATACTGCATATATGCTTCATTCTTTTCTGCTGGTAGCCATTGTAGTACCAGGTGTGCCTTGTTGTGACTGTATATAGATGGCCTCGTCTGACCCTGAAAGTTGTAGTATATTTTGGCAAAGAGTACACTTGGTACTAACATACAAAACAGAACTCTTTCGTTTAGAAAGTTATTCAACCTCCCCCCCCACCCCCCACATTGAATACGCTGCATACAGGTATGTTTAATGATATTATATGGACATGGCAACTATAGTCAACCTGTCTTTTCAAAAATAGGGAGACTCACAGTTTTTCATCCTTCCCTCCCCCCCCCCCCCCCCCCCCCCCCCCCCGCAAAAAAAAGAAATATGGAGATATGGGAGTTGAAATGAGACAGATAGAATCCAACCAAAGCTAGATAGCAATGTCAAAACAAAAATGTAACTAAGTACAGAATCTTGAACAATTATTGAACGCAATGGCAATTATTTCCTGCAAAAGTGGATTTTCTCCATGACGGCTAAAAGAAGGTGAAGACATACCCTTGGACCATTCCTCTTTCTTTACCTGAGTGCAATTAAGAAAACAGTTTAGTAAGAGTAGCTCATGAAATTGGGAGAATAATGAGTTTTCCGTAAATACTGGGAGCCTGTTAACATAGTAATGACATTGTTCAACCATGTTAGTACTACTGTATCCACAGGCATGCTTATAACTTTGAATTTACTTGATTCATCTCAAGGAACAATATATGACATGGCCTCACAGGGGTATATATGACTTGATCTGTGAGCTGCTACTGTACATCATGGTAAACTTGGATTTGAATAACAATTGAAGAAAAACTGAGATTTTATCATAAAATATATTTCACCGTTTTTTAATTTTTTTTTATTCCCCTTCCAGTTTCTGTACAGGTGTCATTCAGACTTCACTTTCTCAGGGAGCCTGTACAGCAGCTTTTTCTTCAGCCAGGACAAATTAACCAACTGGACTGTGTTTATGACAAAACATTAGAAGGACCAACCCACTCCTGGTACCGCAACGACTCACAAGTCGATGAGGAATATATTCAAGATTTTCCGAATGGAACTTTGAGATTTAAAATTGGAGAGGCCGCCGCTACCTCCGCTAGTCAACGGGAACATTTTGAAGGGAAGTACCGTTGCTGCATCTCCGATGCTTCACAAACCGTATGCAGTTCGGAATCTACTGTCTTGTTTCCAAGTAAGTCTTCAGTTTCGTGACGTATATTTCCAGAAAACTGTTTAATTTGTTTCCTTACTTACCTGTCTTCTCACAATATAGGCACTCTCGCTCTACCGTGACGAGAATGACCTGTTGGCATTGTCCGCCTCCGATGTCCTATCCATTTGACCCAAATTTTCTTTTTTAATTACACGGCGTAGGAGGCATGGGCTGGGGGGCTGCAACCCCCCCAACCAAATATTTTCGTGAAAATTCGGGCAATATGCTAAGAAAATCTGAAAGAAAAACAATTTGCAATGTGTTTTTCAATGGTTAAACTTATATTATTATGATCATCATTATTGTCACGACTTCCCCAATAATTATAACTAATATGGAAGGGTAATACGGAAAATGGTTGTATGTTATTGGCATGCGATGTTATAACTAATGCATTCCTATGTGATATGCACATTAACATGTTGAACGCGTGCGGAGTACGCGAAACATTTTGGTTATATTTTTCAGGCAAGTGGTTACAGCCCCCCCAAATCAAATTGGGCTCCTACGCCTATGATCGCATATTACCATGTAATAATAATGGTTGATTGATGTAGTTTCTACTGACTTTATAACTAATCCATAAATATTCAGGGACCTCCTAGAGTGCTAGAGTTAGTGCACAGCAATGATAGAACAGATGGATAGGCCTAGTGTAAATATGATATCGTTGTGCAATATAAGTGAAGTAACTTTCTTTGATCAAAGTTCTGGTTTGCAAAATATACTATAAATTGTCTCCCATTTGCTTAATTTTAGCAATTTTATGCAAATGACTGCAACAAATGCTTTAAGGAATTCTTCAATCACGCAAACCACATTTTTATGAATAATTCTTCACTGGGGCCTGGAAAGGCGTATACACACTTGCAATTACAAAAACTTTTTCATAGATCACTAGGAAACATCATTGGTGGAATAACATTGCTAAATGTAAATGTATGGCCTTGCCATATAAATCAGTTCACAGGTTGTTAACAGTCTTCCCATATACGTGACTGAAGGCCTGCATAGCATATATATTCGTAGTAACAGTAGCCTTTTGTATAATACTAAAAATAATATTAATTATTTATATAGCGCATTATAACGATGGTCTCGATGCACTTTAAAAGAAACAAAATTAGTACAAAAATACAGCATAGTAGAACAAAAACTTAAAGATAAACGAAGTGGATCGAAAAAAAAATGGTAGGTTGAATGCTTATTGTACGGGTACCCTGCAGGGGAATCGACCGAAATTAGCAAAAATGGAGAGGAGGGGGAGGGGAACCTGGGAGCAAATTTATCATTTGTGATGAAAACAATTGTCAAATGTTACATGGTAGTCTGTAAAACGATACAATGACAGCTTTCCTATCATGGGTTTGTCGTGTCGAATGTGCAAAAACTAGGTCTAACTTTTTTGTGTGTGCACACATATGATAGCCTATTGGCACTAACATGGCTATCTTTACGTGGTAAGAAGGACATCCCCACAGGATGCAGAATCCTGCATTGTGACAATGCTGGCTGCTGTCATCACTCTCTCTTTAAAGGAGGTATACATACTCCCACTATCATCTTTAGATCTTGCATCCCTAGTGTTGGAGGCAGGGGGGGGAGGTTAGGTTGTCAAAATTGTCTGGAGGGTTGCCAGATATTTGGAAGAAAATCAGAAATTAGTGAACATAAATTGAACTTCAATAGGTGTAAACTTTAACACCATTTTGCAACTAAACACATTTAATTTGATAAAAATTATTCAGAGGGAAGGGATGTACTGGCTCCCTGTAGAGTCGACCTCCAGAACACAAGATCAGTCCCTGGAGGGTTGCCAAGGTGAAAATGTGGTTCACCGAGCAAAATAGTTTGAATATATATTGGCTTAAAATGATAGATTTCACATGAACAACTCACCCTTGAAATAGCCAAGGGAAAATCCGGCTGTTTGATCAATATTTCCTCGTTTGATAGTCATATATGGTGGCTGTCATTTTGTACATCTTTGATGTGGTAGTTGCCATGGAAATGAAGCCTTTAACTTTTACTTTCACTTTGTTTATTGTTGTTGATATTTTGAAGGTAGAATGTTTACAAATTTGACACAGAAACCAAGTGTGCTCATAAGGTCATTTTAAGATCCTCGACACTTTGGATTTAGCATAATTTGCGAATCTCTGTTACGGAAAATACACACTGTAGATACAAAAGAAAGAAAACCATATTAAAGCAAGTGCAGCACATGTGGCTTGATGATGTCAGATTTAGACTAGGACGTTCAAGTCTTTCCGGTTGTTTGAGCAAGCCTTCTGCCTCACAAGTGTGTTATTAAGGAACATTAAAACTTGTGATTATCTCCCAATGAAGATATTTTTCGTAGTTGTTAGGGGGGTGCAGTTGTTGGTCAAAGTTATATCTTCTTCACTTTTAAGACCAATGGTGATGGCTGGGTTTGGTTTTCCTATTAAAAGCTGATCACAGTTTGTAAATTTATGCAATATTTCTTACGAAACGATGGTGAGTTGAACGCCATGTTTGGTAAATGGTATGAAGAAACTAAGGATTTCCTTCTGACCATTAAATACAGGCAGCATACTGATCACTGTCAGTTTATCAATTTTCACCACTTGACCTTAACAACAGGTCAACCATTGTCTGATCAGCGGTAGGGAGGGGTGGGGGGTTATCAAGTGGTCAGTCAATTTGATCTTTACTGTATTCAGAGTAGCTTATATGTAAATCTACTCATTTTATACCTAAGTGGCTAACTCTTTTATGTGAGTGATATGCTCAAAGATGACAGTTACTATATATTATAGAGCTGTTGTTACAGGATGGGAGTGAGAGGCAACTGTCAACTTGTATTAACCGTGGTACATGACGTTAGTTGCATTGGCTACCACGACTGCTTATGAATGTGGTACTAGTATTTGAATGTTGAACATTTCCATCAATTGTGAATGTAAAATACCTGTTATGTACCTATATACTAAGCTTGGGGCGATGCCTACAATGTTGGAGTCAAGTACTGGCTGCCCAAATTCCCAGTAGCGTCGCAGCTCCTTTGGCATTCAAGACAGTGATTGGAAAGGAATTTGGAATTCTGCCTATACGCACGGTCAGTCTATATTTACTAGTAATGACTATGAGTCAATAGTACACTGGGCCCATAAGTGCTCTCACAGTAAAGTACAATAGGAACAAAAGTTAGTGATTTAAATTGTGCATCATACAGGTTCTCCCATTTTATGGGTTATAGAACTTTGAAAATAAGTTTTTTTTGGGGGTGGGGGGCATTAATGAATGATCAGAGCTAGGCCCAACAATTGCTTACGCTAACTAGAATTTTTAAATACAACAGTAGGCTTATACAGCCCCCTCCCCCCCCCACCCTTCCCACTACCTGCAGCAAAGAATAAAGCTGTTTTGTTTGCTAAGCATTTTGTTGCAACAACTTTCAGTAGGGAATGCCTACTTAGTGTGAATATATGGAAATCCCTTGCTGTGCCTAGATACACAAATTTAGTGTCAAATCACATGACATTTTAATAAGTTTGAACATGCATATTCTGAGTTTCGGCTTGTTAAAATCCATGAAGAAGTGGACCATGAGTCCTTACAGACAATTTGATAAGAATCCCTCCCTTGTTTCCCTTTTTGCTGTTGGAGTAACTAGCGCTTTGAATCATGAGTTAATTTCTGAAGTGGTTAGGCCTCATCGTGACATAAGCTAACAATGGTAGGATAGTGTTCATTTGTTAACGGAAGATTGGAGAAAAATTTTTCATGTCAGCTTAGAGATTTTCTACATGACCTGGGCTATACTTTGCTCAATGTGCCAAATCTTAGGAGTTTTGAAAGTTGTTTGGTGTCCTAAGTTAGAAATTTTAATGCAAAACTAAAGTCAGATTCTCACTCGAAGCATATAAGATGTGTGAGGGTGACTGGATCTTTGTCAAATTTTGATTTGGAATATGTAAAATATCAGCTTATTGTCATGACACCTATAATGCAAAATAGTTATTTTTGCGAATTGTCTCCCAACCCCCCCCCCCCCCCCGCCCCCACAAAAAATCCACTTAACAACAAATCAGGAGTCCCGACCCAAATGAGCGGGAATCGTTACTCAACTCCTAAGAAAGAGTGGCGACTCAGAGCGTTAAGAGTTAAGGAACTTGCCCAAGCCTACTATATATACCAACAGCATTTATTAGTTAAGTTTGTGGACATATTTGTCAAGGATAAAAATTGTTATCCTTTGTATGAAATGGGTGACTATTCCCCTACTGTAGGCTAGCCTGACTGTTGTTTGTCTGTTGTCATAAGATTTATAAGCAAACAGAGCTAATAGCATTGTAATGTTTGGTAGTGATATCCACAATGACATAACCTCTAGCTCACTGGGATGGAACAGCAGCAATTAAGTTAGCAGGCATGCAACTTGATGTACATGTTTACTACACGTACAGTGTGTGCTTGGTCAGAATCCGTTAGGAGATCCAAAAGACAGGTGGGATTGGAGAGATCAAGTGGGTGGTGTCCAGGTCTCTTGTAATGTAAAGATGATGAATATTTGGTAGATAGTTGCAATTGGATGGGAGTGCAGTATTTATCTTAGGCAACTTAGCCTAGACTATAGATAAAACATGGATGGGTTGGATAGAATTGAGGAAAACCTGTCATGATATCAGTTACCATAGAAAGCAAACAATGGACGCTATTTTAAGTTTTATGTTTCTTCACGATCTCATAGTCCCTACAAAGCAGCCGTGGGTCAAATGAAATGCATAGTGCCGAAGATTGGCCGATTATTCCTCAGAACTTCTGAAATGTCGGTCAGAAAATTTGAGGTTGAAAAAATAAATATACATATGCAAAGTCGCCCCATTGTTTTAGCAATGCTAGTTAGAAGCAATGCACAACAACAGAACATATATTGCAATGTAAATTCATAAAAATGATGAAGTGATTACAAAGTGTCCTGTTTTGATTAGTTTTGGTTCTTGCTGGTACTGTACATGTCAAAGTATCGTTTGAGTTTTACACTAATTAATGCACTAATTAATGAACTGATAAAGTGTTCGTCTAGCCCATACTTGTATGCTGTTCAAATTACAGTCCAGTTTACAACAAGACACATACATTCAAACCTTTGCAAAAAACACAAAACAACAGTATGGTCATTCCTGTGTACTGTAAGCTTAGGAATTGTGTAGTGCTATATCCAAGCCGGGTCTACAGTAGAAACTCCAAGCACTCATAATTCCTCCATAGCTCAAAATCACTGCAAAATCCTGTGTATTTTTCAGCAAACTGGACCTTAAAGTTGAGAGTTGCACATTCACACCATAAAATCCATCGTTTATGGACCCAAAAAGGGATCATTCGAGGCGAATATAATATATATATCGACTGAAGAGTATCGACTTCGGTCTGCTAAACAATGAGAGACCATACAGTATTAATACAGATATTGCATTTAAAATTTTGCCTAATTTATATAATAATCATAATAATCAGCAGCTATGTTTACGACCACAAATGTGGGAGAAATCCTCAGTGGCTCATGGATTACAACTAAGCCTATTGTCGGGTGGCTTCCAATTCAACATTTTAACTCAAATTTGGAATTTATCAATTCAGAAAGTCATTTCAGATGTGAAACCGTAGATTGCTCTTGGATGAAAAACCCAACTTTCTATGACCCGGTGGGGTATCCAACCCAGAACCTCCCGATTGCTAAGCCTTATTTTAGAAAATGACACCCCCTTTATCCACGTGGCCATGGTATGTGTTAGTGTTCAATAGGGTTCATAGTGTTGACTTTTACTATATTTTGGTACCATAGTATTGGGTCTGATAGTGTGAATTGGTCGGCATACATACAAATAATGTTAAAACTTGCATTGGCTTCTCTTTCAAATTCAAGGGAAAGGGAATTTATTTTATATTTCATGATTTGGAGTGACTGTTGCTATAATAATTTAACATAACATCCCAGACGGTGTTGAATCCAGCCTTTGGTTATATCAGCTAGTTAAATTGTCCGTGAAGGTAAAGATAGCGGTCGTGTTCATAAGCAAGTAAAACAACTTGCTTCATTAGTGGCAGTAAGTACTCTATGATTGATACTGTGTACTGCACAACCGAACTCTGTGGCTTTCAGATCTGCTGGGCACATTTCCAAGAAGAGAACTGTATGCTATGACAAGTTAATAATACAATTGCATTGGATTATTCATGACCCACATAAATCCCAGGTCTTCTCATGTTTTAACATATTTTGATATTTTGACAGGAAGTATCTCAATGCTTTAATTAGAAGTGAGTATCTAGTAGTAGTAGGTTACATTGTGTGCAAGGTCTGCAGATCAATGAAATGGATGTTCAAGACAGAAATTTTACAAATCGTGCAATTACAGGGCGGCATGATTAGTATTGTTTGCGTCTGTGTGTTAAAGTAATGTCAGTCAATAAGTTTATAAAAATGGTTGTCATTTGTCGGTACTCAAGTTACAGTAGAAAGAACTCTACATTATGCACTGCCATCATTGAAATGATCTAAGTCTTAAAACTGCATTTGAAGTCCGTCTGTATTTACTATCCTTTCTCGAGCC
>KN882403.1:247650-260019 GCA_000934455.1 Apostichopus parvimensis | reverse complement strand
TAGTCAATGGTTACAATCGCTCATTTACACTTATCCACTCTATTCGAGGTGCAAGAAGATGAGAGATGAAACCTCCCTGGACGACACGACACCATTCCTAGTTAACTCCAAGCATTGCTAAAATAACACTCCCTTTCATCAATTTTCCTGAAAGAATGCTTACATCCTTCCAAATACAATATTCACTATTAAAGAGGACATGACATGATTTTACTTATCGCCCTCTTTGGTATACTCAAGTATATTACTCCACGAAATGCTAAGTTTTGTAGCAAAAAATATTCATATAAGTGCAAAATTCGCGTTTAAAATTCCCTCCTAAAATCCCCTCTCCGAAAAATAGGTCCGTAAGGTCACCTGACCAAGTGACGCAACATGAGGCGGTTTGGTCACATGACCCACGCTACGCACAAAGCTCATTCATTCTGTGTGTGTACATCCTACTCTAAATCAGTCCTAAATTTTGAGTGTGAAAAAAGGAACGCTACTTCATCCGTTTTACCAAAATGCCGCGCCGATGTGTTGTAGGCGGGTGTAATAATGTTTCTGGAAAAGGAATTAGCACCCATAAATTTCCAACCGACGAAAAAACTAAGAAACTTTGGGTATCCTTTGTGAACAATACCCGATCGAATTTTAAAGGGCCTACTCAGCACACTGTGATACGCAGCGATCACTTCGACGAGGATTGCTTTTCAATCGCTGCAAACCTTCGACAGCAGTTCGGCTTTGGGGGCATCTCAGGCAAGGGATTCCGCAGCATTCTTCCGGGTAAATACCCAACAATAAAGAGGAAAAAAGCCGGTTTGGAACATGTAGGCCTACCCTCAACTTCGACATCTACAAGCAGTGTTGCTATTAGTTCGGAGCGTAGGCCTAGTGTTGCGGTATCTTGCCCTACTGCAGTGGAGTCTACAGACGTCACTGTTATGCCTTCTGCAGCACCCCCGAAGAAGAAACAACGGCTAGCATCAGAGCGAAGGGCGAGGAAAAGGGTAAGTCCATTCTATTTTCTGGCCTGCCTAGGCCTTTTACACATATCGTATACAATTTACAGTTTCAGATTTAATCAGACATAAACTGTTATATTTTTCTGAGCCGTCACTATTTACTTTTTATCTCTCCTTTGTATGATACAGTTTCTGAGTTATGGTTCTTATTTTCAGGAAGTACGAGAGATTGAAGCAGAGTACGACTTAGCGGTAATGCAGCGTCAGGATGAATCTTCTCTGAAATCCACTGGGCAAAGCAGTCAATCACTAGATGAGACACCCTTTGAGTTTGAAGAGGTACATTTCATATTCTTGTGTGCTGTGCTGCCCTAGTAAAATGTGCTATATTACATACACTTACCAATTATAATTCTCTTGCTTGGTTTACATTTGCAACTTCATACAACATTATTACTCTCATTCAAGGATATTTTGGTCTATTTCGGAAACAATTTGATCTAAAGACGCGCCGCAGGGACTGGTTAATTGGCATTACAAAAAACGGTTAAACTTAACGATGTACAGCAAACGTTTGGCCGGCCTTTCAGTCGGTTAACCGTTGAATCCTACTTGGATGTTTGCTTTTTTGAAAAGCTCTTGCATCCTTGGTCATAGCATATTATTATAAATATTTAACATTTATAATACTTGTATTTCAGGTGACTACAGAGAACCGTGGATGCCAGACTGATGCTGTTGTGTTTAAGGAGAAACCGTACAAAAGATCAAAGGCTGTTCAGGTTAAACAGAAGATGAAAACTAAAGGTAGGAGTATATCATAGATTGATATGTCAATTACTTTCTTAGGGCCATATTACAGCAGTGGAGGTGCAGCAGCTCAGTGGTAAAGAGTCAAACTCTTATCCGTGAGGTACCAGCCGCAACTGCTGTGTTGTGTCCTTCACTCCGATTGCTCTACTCCACTCAGCTGTAAATGAGTACCAGCAATGTCTGGGAGTTAACCTGTGATGGACTGGCGTCCTGTTTAGGGCGAGCGATAGGCAACGCCAAGCACAAAGTTTTTGTCTTGTTCATGTTTAATTCATTTTATTCACCATGCCATGCATGTAAAAGCTTTTAACATTGTGAACTTGTACGGTATATATGCTAAATGGTCACAGCACGAATTGTGACTGCAATTCAACCTTTTTTCAGTTTATTGCTGGTATAACTCAATGAAGAGGGTTTTTTCTTTCTTCATAGAAACGCAAACAATCAACTCAGGTTCTTCAACTTTTAGGGAGATGGTGGATGTGAAGGTACAGTGTACTCTGTATAAAGAGGCACAGACATCCTCACCTCTGCATGAAGGGGTACCTGAACTCCATATTGATTTTGAGTTGGAGGGGGAGCAGAGTGAAATTGAGGAGTACCATCCATCTGATGAGTCTCATCATTCTAGTGAGAGTGCGTCAACAAGGTGAATATCAATATTCGGTCATTAAGTTTATTAAGCTTTCACAGTACTCAACCATTGAGTACCCCATGTAGTTTGCTTTACATTCAATTTCTGTATGAATGCTTATCACAAAGATTGTTTAGGGAAAACAGCACATATGTTTAGTTGTCAGGTGTTGTCATGTGTGTATGTGGAAAGAGGACAAAATGGGAAAAAGTGGTGAAAAAGTTTTTTTAAAGGATAAACTAACTTTTTAAGGCAAGCCTTATATGCAACTTGGTTTTAAATGATACTTTACTTTCAAAGTAAAGTAAAACAATAATAAAAAAGGAGCCAGCCTTATAAATTATGCCACTCTGGCCATGGAAGAAATTTTTAAAATCATCATTAGCTAAGAAGCTGCAAAAAGAATTACAGTTTTGCTACATATTTGGCAGCAATTTCTTTTTATTGCCTTCTACTTTGGTTTTTTTTTCCTGATTTTTTTTATTATGTTGTGTAAACTCTTTATACTATTCTGGCACGACATATATCATATTTTTGACTCTTGTATTGACTTTTGCCAAATTTTAATTTACTTTTTCTAGTGGTGCCGAAGAAACTACGATTTTGACGGAACCAAAATTTTGGGTATTCAGGTCCTGCTTACTTGCCCTCTTTGCAGTCTGTCTCCAATGCAAAGGTTCCTGCAAAGCCAAAGTAAACAACACCATTGGTACTATGGTTTGCATTTGGCAAAAGTGTAACACCTGCAGCTGGAGTCGGACATGGAAGAGCCAGCCAATACTGAAAGACTCCCCTGCTGGCAATATTTTATTGTCAGCTTCAATCTTGTTTGCAGGGGCAAGTCCTATTAAATTCCTGAGGGTCATGCAGCACATCAGTGTTCAGAGCATTTCTGAAAGAACATTTTCCCGCCACCAACAGTTCTTCCTTCAGCCTGTGATTGTTCAAGTGTGGGAGAAGTGCCAGAAAGTCACTGTTGGCAACTTGAAAGCTGCAGCAAAGCCCCTTTTCCTTGGAGGTGATGCAAGAGCTGACAGCCCTGGGCATACAGCAAAATTTGGCAGCTACACTGTGATGGAGCTGAAAACAAACAAAATTCTTGATGTCCAGGTAGTCCAAGTAAGTGATCTTGAAATGTATTGCAATTTCTTCTTTTGATTTTAGTTGCTGCAATAATCAGTTATAAAAGATGCTGACTTTTGTAGGGGGTGCACTTACACCACATAAATTACAAATCTAAAATAATTTCAATTTGTTGCTCCAAATTTTTTGTTCCAAACATTTTGAGAAATTGAATAATAACAATTTGGTCGAACTCAAAATTTCCTGTATATTGTTTGAAGATTATATTTTTATTCTAGACAGAATCATTGCTTCTTTATGTTATAGAATGATCCATAGCTTTAAATGGTTAAGTTGATATTCATGTCATAATTAATATGTATTCACTTGAATGTTCTCACAAACAGAAAAATGAAGTTGCCAACAGCAATGCCATGGAGCTGGAGGGATTGAAGAGAGCTGTGACATGGATGAAGCAGGAGAAACTTTTTACAGACTGTATTGTAGAGAACATCGTCACAGATCGGCATCGTCAAGTTGCAAAATGGATCAGGGAAAATTTGACTACATTGAACGTTAAGCACTTTTATGATGTGTGGCACATAGCAAAATGTAAGTTTATTAAGTGGAAAGATTTTATGTCTACAAATGTTCACATTTGTAGTTCCATAAAAAAATACTTGTTATGCAGAATGTATTCTTTATATCTTCTTTTCACTTTGTGTTTATTTCTTTCTCAGCAATAAAGAAGAAACTGACTGCAATTGGCAAGAAAAGGGGATGTGAAGGTGTGAATCCGTGGATACGGAGTATCACCAACCATTTATATTGGTGTGCGGCCTCCACCCCTGATGGCAACCCAGAGCTGATGAAGCACAAATTCTTGTCGATTGGGAACCATGTTCAAGACATCCATGCAGACCACCCAGGGGAATTATTTACCTCGTGCTTGCATCCCACCATACCACAGGACAGACCCAAACAATGGCTGAAACCTGGTATGTATAATTACAATGATATCAGTAAGGACTTTAATTTGTTATTTTTTTTTTTATATTTATTCATAATTTTTTTTTTTTTGTATCTTTAGGAACAAAGGCATGTGAACTGCTGATGATTCAGTTGGAGAAAAAGACGATGCTGAATGACGTAGCGAAGATGTCTCCTCATGAGCAGACATCCAACATCGAAGCATTCCATGCGCTGATCAACCAGTTCGCACCGAAAATGAATGTATACTCATATGAAGGCATGACATGCAGGTGGGTTTTCTTGCTGGAATGCCACAAATTAATTATTAATGTATGTCCTGGAATTTGATAAATTCAGCCTCAGAAGATTAATATCCAAAGAGCTTCACATAACCCCTCAAGCCTTACATGAGAAATTGCAACGCCTCGATGTCCCCTTTACAAGTTTGTTTGCCGTAACCCTCTCATCGCAACGAAATACAAAATATTTGAATGTTGGGTATAGAGAGCAAGTACAGGGTTTAGAGAAAATTTCAGTTGATACGTTGTGGCTTTTTTACAGAACAAAACTTATCAGACAGGTATTTTACAGTAAACAAACACTTTGTTGTAATGACTATTCAAAGTTTATCTCTATCTATTCTTTCAGAATCCTGCTGGCTGCAATCCATTATAACGAGAATTCCGAACGAGCCCAGGCAAAGAACAAGGCTGGCCAGTTCATGTACTCAATTGACTTTCCCAGGGCAAAAAGTGGAGATTATACTTTAAGGAAACGGCTGGTGCAACCCACATACAGTAAGTTTACAAATTTGCAAAGCCTACCAACACCCTGAAGCTGAAAAAATGTGGAAGCTGGGGTTAGATTTATGGAAATGTTCATGGCACAAAGCATGGAGAAAACTATGAGTTGATGCCCTTCTTTGAACAAAACACTCGTGCCCTCTAAAAAATTGCTGGAACGATTATGGATTAGACCATTTTTCCCCATAGACCATTTTTTCCCCATATGAATCATAAGTCTTGTCCCACCCTCATCATTAATAAATGATTAGTGTTTCCCTCTGTCTTTTTCAGAATATGTGGATGATCTCCTTTGTAAGGTAGCTGAAGTGGTTTGCTCTGGTGACAAGACCTTGACGCAACAGACAAGTCGCCTTGCTTCACCACCACCTGCTTTGACCAGCACCTTCGTCAAACCAACACGTAAAGAAGCTCTCCAGCGACAGATGACGAGGTTCAAAAGAATAGAGGAGCTACAAGTGTTTTTGAATCAGCCTCAAAATAGCGGAGGACCCTGTTTTTATTATATCTTGTAGAGGAATTTGTACCTTTTTTGTTATTTGTTATTTTCTATTTGTTATTATTTGTTATTAATTATTTGTTCTTTATTTGTTATTATTAAATTACGTTATTATTAAATTATGTTATTATTAAATTATTTGTTATTTTCTATTCAGATTTGGCATGTAATCATGGGTAGCTAGCCATTGGGAAGGGGTTGGTTGGCAATAGCTGCATCTTGTTTTGCCCCTAGAATCTTACATGTTATTATGATGTCATTATTTGGTAGTGTGCATATTCCATTACATTTTTTGTTTGCCCCTCACTCCTGTTACTCCTAATAAAGTATTCAACTTTGCATTGTAAAACTTGAATGCCTGTATAACCTTAATTTGTGTCACTTTTGTACCCTCATTGAATTTTGTTTTCAAAAGAATTTTAATGCAATTGTACTTCAAAAAAAGCTAGGAAACTTCTGGGATTTTGGCAGTGGTTTAACCCTTGGAATAAAACTTAATGTTTTCCACTCACTTAATTTAACTCACATTTGTATTATGTAAAAAAAAATGGGATAATTTGTCACAGAAGTGCATTAGTGCTTTGATGACATCATAATACTAACTTTGAAAGAAAAATATTTGAATTCAATAATTTCTTGTAGGTATAAGATTTTAACTTGGTTTTGATGACTTTATAAAGACAATAATAGGGCATCCAAAGTGGGAATTAAAATGTAGATATTTTGATTAGTTTCTGAAACTATCTTAGTAAGGGAAAAAAAATGCCCCAGCTTCCTTGCATGCAACAATCTTTTTTATTCTTCCTGGACGAACATCACAGAGTCACACAGACCAGCACTGACAGTACTCATTTAAAGTTAAGTGGGGAAAAGTACATACCACAGTTCCCAATGCTGGCTCTTTCACTCTGGATTAGACATTACCTTCTCTAAGCACCACTAAGACATGTCTTCAATAAATAAAAAACTTTTCAAGCTTTGGTGACTCGTAATGTGAAAAATTTAAGGGAGATTGAAATTCAATGCCCTTTTTAGCTAGTGGTGGAGCTGGAAACTTTTGTATCTGGTAATAGTATTGTACAGAAACAATTCAAATTCTGACGAAGATAATACAGAAACACCTTCATAATTCAATTTCTATCCCCTTTGTTATTGAAAACGATCTCATATTAACTAAAATAATAAATTAATGCATGAAACAATGATAACAACCAGCTGGCACTTTGAATCAATTCCACATGCATGGTGCACTGAAATTCTTATCTTCAGCAGTAGGCTCTGTAATTGAAGATCCCCTCCCATAAAATAAAATTGAATTTGAATTTGATATTGAATTTAATTGTTAAATAATTTATAAAATAATTATCTACAGAGCTACATGCACATGACACACTTTGAAGCTGGAAACCACAATCTAACAGTACTGTGCACAATCACTATATGTGTTTGGCCATATGCACATGTAGGTCCATGCAAAAGTCTTTGGCATAAGTTCATTGCTCCCCATGTATTGTCAACCCAACGGAAATGTTTACTCAGTATCTTTCCTAGATACTGGAAGTACAAAATATATTTCAGGGAATGGTTGACAAAAATATAGTAACTTTTCCATATGTAAAAGATTGACATAGTGCAATCAATTCTTAATACCCTCCAACAGTATTTCAGTGAAACAATGCAGTTTGTCATTTGTATTGAAGGTTACACCTGTGTTCTTTCTAGTCCCGAAATTGGAGGTTAGGATATTTGAAACCAGCATACAATTCTGCAGGAAAAGTCTGTCTGATTTTCATCACAGCACAAGAAGGCAAAATCACCCTGTTGTGTTTTCCAAGGTAGCCGTAATTCCACCTCACCAACTGTCTGTACGCAATGTATCTGTCTCGTCTGAAATGAAACAGATAAATCTGAATTAATTTCATGCAAAATTCACACTGCACCAATTCTTAATATTTCAGAGCAACTATTCTATCTTTTGAAACTGAATTATCATTTCGAAACCAGGGTCGCAAACATTCCTCGGTTTTCCTGGACAATTTATGTTACGAACAGGTTAAACAATTGGATTTAAAGATTGAAAATGGATTGCAATTTTCATTATTTGAACTATAACAATCTAGAGGTTGCTGTATCGAAAGACCCTAAAATAAAAATACTGTAGGTATGCACAGTGTTCAAATTAACTCATGCTCACATGCACCAATGCATGTAAATTTCTTGACTGTGCAAGTAATTTCAATTGTTTACATGCACGCGTGCACCAGAAAACGTGTGCACCAGAAAACACCAAAATTTGGATTTGAATCACAAATCGTAACCAAACTAATTGATGTACCTGCGCAGTTGTTTGCGTGATCTCAATCTAGACATCGGCAGGTTTGCCGATACACTTCAATACACTGACGTGTATAGTATTACATAATGGAATACGGCGTTCCATAGAACGTAAGATCCACACTCCGAACTAGGGTTAGTTCTGTTGTATAATTGTATAGGTTAATAACTCACTCATTTACAGCATCATTTTCACCATAATGACCATATTCCTGTCGATAGTGAAAATATGCAGTCTGCAGCACATCAACGTTGAGACAGACAGATTGAAAGCCTGGATGTTCAACGATACATTGCTTTGGAGGACCGTCCACTTCAGAGCACTTCTGAATATACTCATCCACCTCTTGACAACACAAACATTCCTTCCCCGTAGGCATTACCTCACATATGTTGCAAATACACCTGTTAAAATGAAGAGAATCAACGAATTGACTTCCACCACCAAAAATTTAATTTAAATAATGACTGACATATTTTGCAAGATGGGGAGGTAAATTCTAAAGCATGATTGAAAATACATGAGCAGATATATGTTAGTCATGGTAATTTAAAAAAATCCCATCACAAGCATGGAGTTTCGAAAACGCTCCATAATGTGTTTACAAGAATATGAAATGAGTGTGAAGCCACATAGCCGTTTAGTCAGTGTTTCAAGGCATGATAATTCATGTCATTACAACTTACTCATTATTAACATACGCCTAGGTCTAAATACTCCATTAATCATTGAATGGCTAGCAAAAAACTACCCCTAATTCATATATATATAGTCATCATTTCGATTTGGGTACAAATCCTGTAGGCCCAAGGCAACAAGTAGGCCCTAGCCTAGGCCTATTTGATAGACCCTGTGCCTATCAAAAATTACTGCAAACTAATTTTGGAACTTTTGGAAACAGTTTGCTGCAAAAGTTGCCCAGGCTACATTTAATTGTGACCAAAAAATTCAGAAATGTACCATCTGAATAGGTCCAATTCAAATCATGTCCTCTGTACCAGTACTGTAGTTAGCACTAGGCCTAGCCTAGTATTACTGGTATCAGCGTACAGTACAGTAAGCAGTTCGATCGTGTGTTAAAGTCTAGCCTACACCTAGTTCACAGGTTCGGCTACGTTGTAATCTGTATAGGCTACAGACTACTGTGTTGTTGTCATGGAAGTTTGAAGTGGGCATTTCCTTCATGCAACCATACATCGTCTTGTTCGAAATTGGGAAATGCGAGAATATTGTTACAAGAAATTACAAGTATCCTACCATGTATTTACTGGCTGCTGGAACCGTTCTATACGAAGTTCGTCATGAAAGATCTCTGCTTCCTCGAGTTGTTCCAATGGCTCAGCCTCCGGTTCGAACTGGTAAGGAGCAAGCCCTAAAACATGATGTTCTTCATGTAAAATATCCCCTTCTCCGTTTGAATCTTCGTTAAAACTTGAAGAGGAACACTCTAAAATTAACTCAGTTTCGCTGTCACTTGAACTTGAGTTGTTATTACTCTCCATTTCACAGAATTCTATGTCAAATTCGTACGCCTAGCCGTCAGTTACATGCAACCCGGTGCATAAACAACAACAATGAGATGAGGCATATTGCCTCAACTTACGTCACACACCAATTGTCACGTGATATAGGGTTTTCATGGCCACTACGCTTTCTCGCAGTTTCGGACTGAATTTGCCTGATTATTTCTTCCATTTCTGAATCATTTTGAGGGATTTCTGCATGAGACTTAACTATTCACGTTGTTTTCGCGGTATTTAAGCAATTTCTAGGCTAAATTGAAAACCATGTCATGTCCTCTTTAAATACCAAAAAAAAACTACCACACTCCTGGGTGGGGACTGATGAAAGAATTTTACAGCACTCCAAATAAAATATTCAATTTTCCTGAAATATGGCCACATCATCCCAAATACAATTTTTCTAGTAATTTACAACAACAAAAACTACCAATCTCTGATCATGAGCATTTCGTTCGTTCGGTAAAAATTAAATCCTTTCCCATCCTGATGACTGCAAAGGCTGATGCTTATATCCTTTCTTTCTGTGAAGCAAAAAGATGTGGGTTAACACTTCCCCTGGACAGGACAACAATCCATTCCTGATTTATTCCCCAGCATTCAATTCCTCAATAGCCATAACAGCATGCTTCATGAACTGAAATCCAGAAAAAGTTTTCACCACTAAACATGAGCAAATAATGGCCCACAGTTTATTTCATTTTATCAAGCCTTTAAATTTTTTAAAGTGTGGCTGATTAATGTTTGCACATAGCAAATTTCAATGGAAAGAAATATGCTCAAAAGCTGTATTTCTATTTTTCCCTCAACTTCACTTAAAATGTTGACATTGTCTTCTCAGGCACTTCCATATTAACACCTGAATTTCAAGATAAAACAGCTTTAGGGTAGTCAGTTGTAACTTGATTTTGAAAGTAAAATTTGTTATTTTGCTCAATTTTAGCACATGTTCATTGTCTTGAACCGTAAAACTTGAAATTGATTTTTGTGAAAATAAATTGAATTTTAGATCAAGCTCTTTTTGATGCATTCATTCGGAAACATGTGGCGTTCCCTCCACTCTCTTGGACCACTTGTATTGTCGGTCCTTGGCGGTTGGTTTTCATCTGCGTCATCATTCAGCTTGTTTACATCCGTTTCTAAATGAGTAAAAATAAAAGAAAAAATAGCTTTTGCAAAAAGAATGGTAAGTTTTAAAATTTTGAGCAAGTATTATCATGATTTTTTGCCTCCACAGTTTTTGTTACTTAAGATTCAAATCATTTCGCCACAAACTTTCAATCCCTAATCATTAGGATCATTCAATTATCAAAAAAGAAAATAATACTTAGAGTTTTATGTTTAAAAAATTGAAGGAAGAATAAATTTCCAATGTTCAGCAACATGCTATAGCAAAATCTTTGAATTACCCCACAATCTTAACACAAATTGACAGAAAAGGTTCCATTTCTAAATTCAAAATGCATATACCCTTGTTAAGCATCACTGTTATTTTTTGTTTACCGTATTTGCCGTAATAAAAAAAATAATCTATAAGTCTTCTTCCTATTGAGGGCCCATTCCCATAAGTCATAATGAACTAAGTAGTACATGCATACCATCAGTGTATCCTATATAGCTCATGTTTGAATGATGGCAAGAAAATTACAACAAGAAAATTAAATTTTGCTGATAAAATATGCTCTATGTAGGCTAGGATATGCAGTAGGCTATATGCAGTGTTTTTGATCAAACCTATAATTTGCTTTGTCAGCCTGGTGTAACCCACAAGTTGAGACATTTGAAAGAAATATGCTGGTCAATGGTGTTGTTTACATCACAGTCAAACTGTTTACTAATAGACCTAATACTGTGATCATTTCTTTTTCTGGATTGAATTCGAAAAGCCAGATTTGAATTAGAGTAAAATTTACATAGGCCTAGTAGGTATTTTGCCTTGCACCAGCAAGATATTTCTATCGCTATATTACATTTGCATAGTGGTAATTTTGTGTACGTTAAATTTCGCCAAGTTTAGTCAAATTGGCTGAGCTCAACGCCGAACATACATTTTTTTCCAGACTGGGCAATTTGCAAAAACAGTGGTAGGGCCTAGGCCTACAGTAACTAAAATTAAGGGGCTGGTTGGAAAACAATTTGGATTAATATCTTACAGATTTTTGACAAAAATACTAGTAACATACCTGCAGCGCGTTTTTCAGCGAGTTTTGCCTGCCTTTTGACTTTACTTATGTCGCAAAACCGTTTGTAACATTCATAGTGGTATCCTATGTCTGGATACAGTAAAACTTCCCCAAAACATTCTGAATCTGTTGTGTTAACGTTAGGCCATTCGCCGTCGCGGAATTTCTGGCTACTTCTGCCTCCTTGCATCAAATTTTGTCCACTCCAAGGCAAATTTCTTAAATCTCTCTAATAAATTACTTGTCAGTTCAATAAATTTTGATTTAGAGCAATCTTTAACGTGCATAATACAGTTTTCTTGAAGCGACTTTCGTGTAACACCTCCACTACTGGACGCGGCCATTTTGGTCTCCGGAACAATTGCTCTGTCAATATTAACAAACGTTGTGATTGGTTGATTTGCCGAAATTTCGTGTATGCCACAAGAATGTCATTCGTACGCTATTTCTGATTGGTAGAAAATAGCCTCGTACAATAAAGCAAAAGGTCCCGATTTCTGTTAGATTTTTACCGATTTTTAAGCATATATACCAGCATCGTAAATGGGGACAACTGAATATCTATTCAGAATAATATTTTCATAATTATCATTCACAT
>KN882403.1:231458-243892 GCA_000934455.1 Apostichopus parvimensis | reverse complement strand
CACAATCAAAATGTTAGCAAAATATGCCTTGGCTCCTTGTTAAAGCAATTGCAGATACAATGGTGTATCAATATTTTTCGGTTTGTGTGTCCTTGTTTAAAACATAAAATGGTTAGCTTCAATTGACTATATGTTGGAAATTATCAGTGATATTATATTCACATTGAATGAGAGTGCTTGATATAAGCTGTGTTGATCCGTATTCATAACATTAATAGGGTTTTAAAATCGCATCTTAGAGTATGACTCCATATGCCTTGGTATGAACTATATAGCTAAATTAAACTTAGCTATATCTTTTCTGTCTCCAAACCATAACCATGTGAGCAATGTTTTAGTGTGAATGCTCAGCTTTACCTATTGCTGTCAGTAAATCATAATTAACCGTGAGTCAACAAGTGATGACAGTTTATAACAACTTAAATGACCAACATACTGTAGGTACTGGGCTATGTACTTCTGCTATGGAAAATGTGGGAGGTCTTGGCAAGAGTTGATGTTTTGAAGGGCAATAAATGATCTTTGCATACTTTCGTGCTATTTACGAAACAAATTAACAGATTAAATTCTAAGAAATTATACCAAAAACACTCAGCTTCTTTATGGAGGACAGATGAATTGGCCAGGTTACAATATGTGGCAATGCATTGTTTTGTTATAGTATGTGGTTGCCTTTCTTATGTAATTAGATATTAGATTTACTTCATCAACATATGTTGTGTATAGCACGTACTGTATACAGAAAACATTCTGTCAGATTAATGATCTAGAAGTAAGTTAATAGTAATTTCTAGGCTAACTCCCCTCTCTGTAGCTCTGTCTTTGTTAATGCAGCTCTTTGCATTTTGTCGACATTTTCCTACCCTTTGACATGTACAGTACATTGAGATTTTACATGTATTCATCACAAAACAGCAAACTGAGATATTTGCCAGTTTTTTTCCTGCCAAGAGCATTAATTGGCGAGTAATTAAGGACTTCTGCAGATAATGAGTAAATGAGTCTTCCGACAAATTCCTCATTTAAAACTAATCGCATAAAGTTCCCAAAAACAAAGACAAGTTGGATTGAAATCATACTTGGTACATACTGTATATGCTCCATAGTGAGTAGAAAGCCCTATTGATTTTGGTGCTCATCTCAGAATATTAATGAGGTCACAGGGTCAAATGTAAACATTTTCAAAATTGAATCATACTTTGTGTGAAGGTGTTGGTAGATAGCGAGTACATGATACTGTCTGTTCAATGCGATATTATGCACATTTATTAGGGGGCAGGGCTTGAGTTGATTTTGGCTAAAAATAGCTTGTACACATGATAAGTTAACACATTTAGTGTGTAGGTCCACAGTCAGTGAAAGAACCTTGCTGATCAATTAAATCAACAATGACGAAAGATTGCGATTAAAATCTCAAATGGCAAGGAATCACAAAAAGCCCAATGGCTTTCTGGTATACAAAAGCAACAAGAATTTTGTAAAATTATGAAACTGAGAAATGTTGATATTTGCTAATAAATCAAAATTATTCAATTTATTATTTAATAAATATCTTTCCTTTGGGGGACCAGACTGGGGAGGGGGTAAAATTGCTCTACTTGGGATCCACATAGTGGATAGTAGGGGCCAAAGTCCCCAGTTTGTATGTAAAAGAGACCCTGAGATCCTTTGAAGTAAGCAGCGGTAAGCATCATTCCTGTAAGCATCATTCCTGTTCAGTTTTGAGTGTGGTGGAGTAAGTGTAACATATATTATGTTTTTCAGAGACCATTCCATTTCTTATCTGTAATTTGTGTCGAACTTTAGGTAACGTATGCATGGGCAACATACAGTACCTAAAAGTTGTTATATTAAATTTGCAATTATTTTTAGTTCGAGGACTTCGGATCATATACATAACAACTCAAGATGCAGGGAAAATACAGCTGAATACATCCCATTTGGTGAGTACTTGAAAGAAGGACAAATGTTTATCACTAACTTTAAAGACCCTTGAAGGAAAAAAAGGCCCTCCCCTATCCATTAATTGGTCAGTTAACTAGATCTCCTACTTGGTTGTACTGTCATGTACTTCAAAGATTTAAATTTATTTTCTGGGCTAATTTTTAACGATTTATACATAATTTAGGCAATAATATTATACTGTACCTTTAATACACAATTAACAGTGGATGTCTTGTCATGATTTTTGTTTCATCTGCAAAGTGACAATATGCTGTACTGTCGCTGAAACAACAACGCTGGGAGAATGTACAAAGTTCATTCTTTTAGCAAGAATAAATTGCAAATAACATTTCAACAACCTATTAAAGGAATGCACGCAGAAAAACAATGAAACTTCATAGCACTAGTGATGTCATTGTGAGGCTTACTTGGTTATTTGATAGCAACCCATTTGCTCATCATAAAGAAGGTTGTCCACAAAATGTAAATTGAAGGTCAGTTGTGATCAAGGCAGGTCCGAACATTAAATTTCTTTCAAAACACTTTTTCTCCTAGTGTTTTAAGCTGATCTAAGTAGAACTTCAGCATTTCGTTGGTGAGGGAAACAAAAGATGTACCACCTTTCCTAGATGCTTGCTCATATTACCAGCAAGTTGGTGTGAACAATTCACCTTATGAAGAGGCACCATAAACTGTGCGGAAACTTGGAGGTAATATTGAGGATGATATGTGCAAACATAAAGTTGTTTAAAGTACCACATGGCACATGCCATTTGCTACTGTAGTTTGATTGTTCTTTTTGTCTGTGTGCCCTCGCTTTAAAAAAAACTCAAAAAGTGTTCAATAGTATTGCCCCCATTTCTGATTTGATAAACATTTGGAGTTAAGCACAAAGCACTACTGATGTCATCTGTCAGTCACCATAAATGGTTTGTAAATTGGATATTGAACAATTCTGATCTTTCTTATATTGAGAAAATGGACTTCACAGCCAATAACCTTTGAAAGTGTTCTTCTTTACTCCATGGGCATAGTGTGTATGTTACTAACAGGCTTACTTCGCATGGACAGACTTAATACAAGCAACTTAAAGTACTTAACATTGGGGTACTATCTGTTACCCAACCTAGAATGGTTTTCTTTCATAGTGTAATGTAATTTTGCAAAGTCAATTGAATTGCAAAATTGAAGATGTTCTATTTAATAGTAGAACTCAATGGTGAATACATGTTTCAAGGAAACAGCCAGAGAACAATAAGTCAAGGCTTATATTTATGATAAGGAACCTTCAGATAGCAGATTCCTTAATGATGTATCAAATTACACCATTGAAACCAAAATACAAAGTTTTTGCATTACTGGTTGATGAAATATATAGTTTTGCATCACATCATAGTCTGCTTAAGATCTGTATTGCATGTACTGTTCAGACATGAAAAGGAATTCAAAACAATCAACTGGCCAATAATGACCCCTGGAACTTTGAAATGATTCTCCCAAGTCAATTTAACAGCCTAACCCTAACTGTCTTAGCCTGAAGCTGGCTACTAGGCAAAGAATCAAATATGACCTGATGCCAGCTAATTTAATCATGTTTATCACAAGTTATATGAAAAAGAGAGAGGGAAGGTGCATGTCGTAAGACTGAAAATATCATATGGTATATATGTAACATATCATATATCAGCATACTGTAGTGTACAAGGGATGGGCCTAAAAGATGTACCCCTCCTCCCTACCCCCACCTCTCCCTACTGAAATGTGGCCTTTGGTGGATCCAAGGGCATAAGTCCTTCAAATTTTCGTAGTAAATGTTTAGGTATACACATCAAACCAAAAATTGAGCACCAATATGTCTTTGAATATATCAGAACCATCACTGTAGGGAGAATCATGTGAACAGCCATTTCTCACCATTGAAAACATGCTAGAAGATAAGAATAAAAAAGCAAAGCTGAAATTGGTCTGTGACAGATCTAAAATATTTCGGTCAGGGTGTAGGTTCTGCTACTGTAGATGGCAGCCCAGGTACATTCATGGGCAGACATTGGTGTTGATAGCTATTCTGACATGGGAGGGGGTGGGGGTGGGGAGGGAGGTGGGGAGGGGAGCATGAAGTCTCCCTTGCCATTCGGTTTCCTACACCTATGATCGCTAGTCTGTATTTCTACAAAAAAAACCATCTGGGTGGAGGGTTACGCAAACCCCATCTTCTTCCCATAGTCTCGACTCTCTGTTATTTTTGAGGCGTGACAGTGTTCCGGAATGGTGGGCAGTAGCTAACAGTGTTTGCTTCAAAAGACTTTCCTATAACTTAGAGTATATCATCATTAATTATTTTTCAGATGAAGGGAGCCAGACTTCGAAGAAAGAAGTAGAATGAAAATGACAGAAATCCAACCTAGCTGAAACAGATCTGTTGAAAGAAATTTCTTTCTGTGATTTACTAAAGGTACTAACTGTTACCTGTATTTTTACAGCGATTGCTTATATGGTGTAGATTGAAATGGGTACCTACGTGGTTACACGATGGTCATTAAATGCCAATGTTAGGATAACATTGACTGTTGCAATACCCAAAGATTGTACTTGGTGTAAACACTACTTTCATCATGATGGAAACATGTTCTTTACATTGAACATTATTGTATGGTATTTAATTAAACATTAAAAATCAAATTTTTCTTTGCTTGAACTAAATGTTTCACATCAACATGTATATGAAAACCATACTCAGGGATGTGCCCACACTGGGCTGCACCAGGCGGCTGCGCCCATCAGTTCTGAATGCCGCCCAGCACAAACAGTATTTTAAACATTTCCACCGGGCACTATTTTGATGATAATTTAACAAATTTACCATAACCAAAATCTGGGAGAATACATGGCACAGAATAGGAAAAATAGCACCACCTCAGCATACTTCATGTGCAAAATTTGTCCAGTGGGGAAGGGGGTACCCTACCCATGAGATCCCTCTCCTAGGGTGTTGATCACACTATCGCACAATCTGCACGGCACTCGAATATTCCTGAGCACATCCCTGCATACTGCACAGCAAGGTTGCCCCAAATTTCATCAGTACCATCTAAAACATCATTTGGACTGTTAACTTTTCATATTTATAGCATAAAGCTTGGCTAGTCTAGTGGAACTGGCACATGCAACAAAACACCTAAGGTAAAATTTCAGATGTGGAAGTCTACAATTTGGAATTTGAATTTTTAGGACCCATATGTGCAGAACAGTTCAAATGTTATACAAGGGGACTGAAACCGACATCTACCTGCACTGACTGCATGATTGGTAGCCTGATGTTAAACCTGCTTAATGAGTTCCTCAACAATGCAGTGATGTGGCAGCGACAATAAACATATCAGTTGCAGAAACAGTGCAAGACAGTGACTGTGTTTCTACAGCACAGTAACCTGTGCTCTGTAATACTGTAAACCTTGATGGAGTCAAACTTACCCTTTGCCTTCAAATTCCATATGGCTTCTATTTCTGTATATAACTGCATTGCTCCCATCCAATAATTCTTCAGATACATACTGTATATACAAGTTCAGTATTTACGTACAGTAACTTACAGTTTTGCTGAAACACAAAATACACCAGACCCAGTCCAAGGTATTTTCACTTGACATAGCATCACTGCCATCCTCTTCTCCGCTTTCCGTACGTTGGCTCTCTCTAGTAATGACCAATCACTGTATGTAACCGTAGCCTAGACTAAGCCTCAACCAGCTGTAGCAGATAATGTTGTATGAGGTCTATATGTTAAGTGGAGTGGCAGCTGCAGTGTTAATACCTTGCACAGAGAATGTTTTGAGTCTTATAATACACTAAGGTACAATATGCCATTTCCTGCCCTTGCATTTGTGCATCAAGATTGTATTAAGCCTACTCACTGTTATCAATTGTCTGCTCTTTTGCAAATTCTCAGAGAAAGTTGGAAGTCTACAGCAATCACAGAGAAATACTCTGAATGAGTGTGGGACGTGTCAATGGAATTCACTTGTTAAATGAGATAACAGCACATCCTATCACAAACCTGGCAGCAGAAATAGGTATGCTGATGCTACCATGGGAGATCTACTATTGGAACTACAGGAGCCAGTGCTACCCACCAATTATGGAAAGTAAGGTAATTTGTCATTGATTTTCTTTGCCAAGCCACAAACTTGAATGTTTTATCATACAATGTGCCTTCCTCCCCACCTCTCTTCCCCTATGATTGTCTTTAAGTACGGTGTAACAACCTAGATGCACAACCTTTAACTGGACAGGATATGCTTTAGAGGTGAACAGTGTATCTACTTGTAAATAACATTTCAGTAACATTTCTTTTAGACTATTGTACATGTATTATTACAATATGTTATGTGGTTTACAAATCCTGATGAGCCAGGTTTTGGCAAATTGTCTTCTTTTATTCGTAGCAACTTAACAGTTGCACTGGATTGACAATATCAGATTAACATGTTCTCTACAGACCTGGAATACATTAGGATATTCATGAAGGTCAGTTTGAGAGGAATCAGCTGAACTAAATAAAAGTACTTTTCATCACTTATCAGAGCCAGGGATGAAAAGCCTGTCTCACTGACCATTCTCATGAAGATGATGTTGCAGTTAGGACAAGCCAGACTAAATCCACTGCGATCAGAAATACCAGTCAAATCTAGAAGAATCCTAAACGCACCCACACTGGAAGCGTTGTTGCAGACTTAGACCTGGTTACGGCATGCACAGCATGTCCCATATTTGTATTACACATTGTGTATTCTGAAATCTCTAAAATACATCTTTATGGACCTAACATAATGACTGCATATAATTCTAGTTTTTGTATATTGTGACGACTACAGAAATATCATTTGGATTTTTAAAAATTTCATATTATTTAAGATGGCATAACCTATTAGAGTCTATATCAATCCTTCCCAAGTATTTTCCTTCAGGAAAAGTGCCAAAATGCAGGAGAATCAATTTTAATACAGTTGTTAGGCTTATATTTTATAGTTCTAGGTATAAGTTGGTAACGGTAAGCCGGGCCTTACACTAGTAACGTTAAACCGAGCGTAAACATGAAAGTCTTAGTCATCATATAGTCTTCAAAAGCGGATATTTGATTATAAGTTCCTTTTTATTAACTCTTGGTATACAAATTCAATGATGAATATAATTACAACTTGGGATGATTAAAATACACGAGCATAAATGCTGATTATAAATTACGGAGCCCTCTGTTATACGTCTGTAGGCACAGGGCACACGCTCTGCCCTTGAACCTGATTGGTCCAAACTTATAGCTAACCCCTCACCCAACTCTTGATTGGTTGAGTGCCAACCCGATATGCAGATGAGCACATACAAATGAGCACTCAACCAATTTGATCAGTTTGGCTGTCTTCCAGCCCCACAAACCGAATCTTTCAAAACAAAACATCTGTACACGCTTCTAATAGCGCGTGATTCATAGCCCGCCTCACCACAGAGCAATAACAACAAGTAAACAATATGTTAACACAAACTAGAATACGCTTCACACAGTCAGAGCTCCCAACTGACCCGCATTTCGCGTGTTGGATCCGCATTCTAACACCCGCTGACCCGCGCAAGCGTCCGAAAAACCCGCATTGTAATTGTCAAGTAAACATAAAAAAAATTGCATCAAATTTTGACTTAGCAACCATCATTTCTTTAGCATTCATCCCACGCAAAACAGACTGTCTTTATCTGTTTTCTACTCCACGTTACCTCATCGTTTTTACCCTCAAAACAACTCGCGGTTGGAGTCTACCAACACCTGTACATACTGCATACTGGAATAATTTCGACGAAGTAATTATATCATCCTACAGTGTATAAATGCATAATTTATAGCAAAAGAACTTGAGAATTAAATGTTTTTATATGATAACAACAAATCTGGGTTGGGAGTGAATTATGGATGATGTTTTTCATTTGTCATGGAATGTTGTTTCATTTTTTGACATTTGGGTTTGACTCTGAACCGATTCTATTGCATGTAGATTCTGATTGACCTGAAAAGAGATACAATAATAGAGTATAAAACCTCCTTTACAGCATCATTTGAACCTCAAATTAGCCTATATATTTCTTTTCATTGGGGCGAGCAGCGAACATTTTCATGCCACGGGAAAAAATGAATTATCACCTACTATTCAATTTATTGATGTTACACACAAAAAAATGCATATTTCTCAGAAAATTTTGGGTGACAAAAGCCATTCTAAGTGCCACCATTTTACATGTGGGCATCACCAGGATTCCAAAAAAAATACCCCCTCCCCTTATACCCCTCCCCCAGGACGGCAATTCGTGGCATGGACCAGCATTTGCCTTCTCAAGAGTTGGGAGCTATGCACAGTATTAATCAATCAGGGCTCTCCGTTGTGAAGCTGCGGTAGGGCAGACCTCATTTGCATGTGAAAAGTGAAGCAACAGTGAAATTATAGCAACTTCACAGTCTAGTCACAGTAGGCCATCAGCTGAAGTCGAAATTTGCTTGTTTCGTTCAGGGGCGTATTTAGGGGGGAGGCCATTGGGCCATGGCCCCCCCCCTTCACGGATGTCGGAAAATTTTTAAGTTTCTGCCAATGCGAGGTCATTAACTGGCAACAGTCAGCTGGCCAAGGTGCAGCCCACAAGCTAGGCACAGACCCGTGCCATAGCCGGGCCCTGGACCAGCAGATTCGATACACTCATTCATTAGGCTACCACACAGACGCTAACAATATTAGATTTCGTAGGATACACTCATATCACTAACGCTACAGTAAAGACTAGACAGGCACAGCACCGCGCGGCTGAACTGACGGTTTAGCAACGGAAGTCCCCGGGAAGGGCTTAGCTGGACTTATCCCTTTCATGGTGGGATTATAGGCTTGTTGCAATTTATAATTGTGGGTACCTGTGGAATAAATGATAAGAAATCGCCCCTGAAAACCCCCAAAACACATAATGATGATGATATTGACAGGGCTAACAAAGCCCTGGAAGTGCTATTTCCTGCCATCTGGGGACCTTGAAAACCCCAAATTTTCTTGTACGCTCCGCGCCAACCGATGGTGGCGCTCCGCTTAGATAGTCCTGCATATTGGCCCCCCCATACACAAAATCCTGGCTACGCCACTGGTTTCGTTCCACCAATTGCGGAACTAAAATTTCTCTACAGCATTGAATACATAAATTAACGAAGAATTAATGATCCAAAAGTGCTCCATGTGCTTAACTGCAGTTTTTTTTTTTTTGCAATGCCGCTCGAAAGACCCAACTATATTTTAACCTGCCGTGTTACAGTACGTTCAAAATTCGTGCGCCAGTGAGATATCTGTATCATGTGATATGAATTGTCCAATGAGTTCTGAGTGCACTCTTTGTAGAAAACAACAAACATGGCAGCTCCCACGGGAGCTAGTCAGTCTCCGACACGAAAATCTACAGTGCTTAATGCACATTGATTCTGTAAAGTTTGAAGCACTGACGAATATTCGATGGACTAAAGTTACTTCCTGCGCTAAAGATTGACTTAATCTCAGCGGCAGAGACAGTGAAATCGCCGAACGAATCCAATACATGGGGTTACTTGATAAAGACCTACACCACGATCAAGCGTGTGTTCAACAGCATAATATGATGGGGTTCCACGATACGTGTTACAGACGGTTCATTGAAAGCAAGCGCATCATCGCTGCAAGAAAACGGACAGTACCATTGGGGACCCCATATGATTTGAAACAAAGAAGCGACGGAAATGATCGAGGCAAGCAAGCAGAAGCTCTGGTGTTTTGCCTGTACAATGTATTAAATGTGGGAAAAGAAACTCATACATTAGCTAGCTACTCTGCGTTGTAAACGGGTGCAGGACAAGCTGCAGCAGACAGATACTTTCGATGGAGGTAAGCCTAAGCATACTACACGACTCTACTTGTACTTCTGTGGCATAGTTGAAGTGTTAAGAGAAGTTGAATAATGCAACGTCAGGAGCTCTTGAGGGATAAAATCCAAGTCAAATGGCACTGTATTGGACCTGAATATAATTCAATTAGTGGCATGGTCATCTGATTTGTTTTATTATTTTGTAGTAGGCATTGAAACTTTGTTTCAAATTCTCCTTCTTCGGCACTAGCCTAGGCTTTAAATACAGGCTTCATAGTTTTCTTACTGTGGCCCATTATTTGAATGATAGAGATATTAAAGTAGTTAGAAAACTAAGTGTAACAAAAGTGGAATAAGGTTTGCAAGGTCTTATGTTATGGTCAGCCTGCCTAGCTATACCAAAATGAACAACCATCTGATTCCTTTATCATTTGTAACAGATATAATCTACCATTGTATCATTTAAACCATGATATTAAGAGATAATGTACTGCCAACAAAAAAAACCTGTTTTAATTCTTCTTTGCATGACTCTGGTTTGCAAAAAATGTAATGTGTCTTTGTCCATCCATACAAGCTGAGCAAAAGATGAGCCAAACACGTGGTATATAAATGAAATTGTCTTAGTTCTTACTTGTTCAAACTTACATTTTTATCAAAAGAAAATGCAAAACAATTTGCTTTTCTTATTTCATTTTATTAAAGGATTGCTTCGACAAGCAGCCGAGCAAAAAAAAGATGATCCCATTTTGATGCATATTAGAGGGAAAGACTGTGTTGCACCGAAGTGAGGTACCACTCTCTATGTTCTAGGAACTACATACAGTACGATTCTTGACAAGGAAGACTGATACAGATCATGAAAGGTAAAGTACTTTCCTCAATGTGTGCTTTATTGAGTGTTCAGGGGTGGATCTAGGACTTTTGGAATATGGGGGTCCTCACCAAGAAAAATAAGAAAAATTCTCTAAACTATTTGAGATGCAACATTAGGTTAATCTTTCTATTTTATTAAGCCTACTCACTGTTGGAATTTTTAAAGTAATTTGCAACATATTTCTAGCTGAATTGTATTTATATCATAAAATGTGAGACTAAAAAGTCTCCAATTTCATGGTACAAGGTGTTCTGTTCATCTCCATCCTCAGAGCAGAGTTTACCACCAACAAAAGATGCTCTGATCCAGCATGTGAAGCGCTGCACCTCCCAGGCTGCTATTCTCCGTAGGGCATTACAGCAAAGGATTGATGCACTCTCACCAGAGGGACATGAATGGAAACTTGAAAATATGACCTTATAATCACTTGAATGACAAAGCCACCTGTCCCAAATGTTTTGCTTCAGTGTGTCAGGCTGTAGCTGTAGACTCGGCAAATGTCTTAAAGGAAGATGTTCCTGTATGAATGCACAGCTGCCGTGTACAGACATATGTAAATGTTGAAATTGCAGCAATTTCCATGAAGATGTTGAGATTGTTGATGCAGGGGAAGATGAATTGGAGGATGAACTGTGATGGTGTAAGGCTTATTTTGATAGTTCGGGAACGGTAAGCCGGGCCTTACACTGATAACGCGAACCGAGCGTGAAATAGGAAAACAATCTCCAAAAGCGGATATTTGAATATATATATAACTCTTTTATTAATTCTGAATAAAACTATAACAGGTATAAATATAAATACGGAGCCTACGGTTCCACGTCCGTAGCCTTCGGAAGATAAACTTAAACTCCCAGATATGTCTTTAGGAGACACTTAAACCCTTCCAAAATCATTTGAAACAAAACATATGAATACGCACGCGTGATTCATAGCCCCCAAAGCGCGAGCCATGGGTGACGTCATAATAACCATATCAAACTAGAATACGCTTCACAATGGTGTTAAATCTTGATATCTTGGTCTGAAATTTTATTCAAGTTTGAAGTTAGTGAAGAGGGTTCACTTTTCTAAGTCATGTTGTCATTATTTTGTTGCCAAGAGTCTAAAGGAACCAGAAAACATGATCTTATTCATAGGAGTACTGGAGTAGTTCTACCTAGATTACCCTTATACCTACCAGACACCTAATGATAAATATCCACAATTTCTTTAAGTCGCTCTCTTTTTTTCTGAGAGGGAGAGGGGGGGGAGGGGAGGAAATACTTAGTTTTGCTCAAGACTAGAAGGAGTACTAAGGTAACAGATATATACCGGCTATAACTGTATTTCACATCTACGATATGCCATGACGTCTCAGTGTGCCAACTTATATGTTGATTTATACAAAAGAAATATCTCACTGCAGTTGTGGGGCATTGGTACATCTCACTGTAACCAGGGATTTAGCAACATGTAAAGTAGAGGGGGAGGGGGTAACAGTTGGGATGGGGAGTGTAACAAGTATGGAGAGGAACTTTTCTTTATATGTGTATGTTTCCTCATGAATACATGCACAGACGACATGCATTCGAAACACAGAAAAATTATGTTGGTTTATTATTTGATTTATTACAAACCATTTTATCTGAGTTTAGTAAAAGTGGTACATTTTTATAATTAAAACCCTTATTAAGTTATAATGTGTAAAAATTGTATTTCATAT
>KN882403.1:204252-218475 GCA_000934455.1 Apostichopus parvimensis | reverse complement strand
TTAACTGGTGTCGACTTGACAACTTAACTACGCAAACTGCATTTCGTTTGCACTACAAACATTAACTCCCTGCCGAATATTACCCACTATATACCCAATAAAATATCAACACAATTACTAATTAATGCACACGTTTTTAACTTATACACATATAAGTAATTACCAGAGTGTAAAGGTTTCATTAAAGACATCTGTAATGTTTGGTCATGTTGTATTTTAAGGAGCCGTTTAGATAATTTTGGTAACCAAATTGTATGGAATAACTCGACAATTATAATTAACAATAACATTATATATTACAGGACTTGGCATACTATGGCACACTATGGGTACTCTTCGTGAAGGATTTATTCTACGTCAACAACGAGGTCCTTAATTTCTTAACTATTCGAATTAAATGTAATTTAGTTGGTTCACTTTTTACCCTTTATTTTAGTCTGGTGGTCGCTATCCCCTCTTACTGAAAAACGTTGGTAAACGTGAATAATGTTCCCCTTGAAGATGACACTAATTTGTATCACAGGTTATCCGGTATTCTGCGTATGTCGCGTAACTTTTATAAGGAGGTGGTAAAGAATGTCTCTACCAAACCGACTGCTTGTCTTAAATGGGAAACCTCTTTTCAGATTAATGAGGATCAAGAGAATGGTTCTTAGTCCATTTTCAGTCATTAACTGACAATACAATTAAACTGTTTTCAGAGAGGTTTTTTTTTCATAGGATTCTGGGCACAAATTGGTTTCTTCATTAAATGAATACTAATTATAGAAACGATTGATCATTTATTTTGGGATTGTAATAAAAGCAAGTAATTTATTTTAGATGTCGAACAATCTGTGCTTGGTCAACAATTTACTTTTCCATAGCAAGATATTTATTTCGCGTGAAAATTGTGCCTAAAGCACCCCTTCAACTTTCTGAGTTTCAACCTAAAATGTTATATTTTTAAGAAGACAGCCGAAGGAAAAATTCCTAATTTAAATGAATTTTCATTTAGATTTAAATTTAGGTCTCAAGTAGAAGAATATTTACAAAAGTCAAAAAATTTAATTTCCTATACTACTTTACATATACCGATGATGCATTAAAAAATGCTATTTCTTATTTTCTTCAAGATCTCATCAAATGTTTATATCATTTTCCTATTATGTTATTCAGCGTCTAAATCGATACTGTGTAAAGTAAGTTATCCGTATGAGTTATGAATAAATATCATTTGACGATAAAAAAAAATGACTTAAGCTTAATCGATAGCGTTTCTAGGGTATATAGCTAAACAATTACATAAGTATACACCATCAATTCGAGGAAGTTAACTGAACTTTCTGTGATTTTGAAACATATATTTTTTTAACCTATTACCAACTTAATTACAATTACCTGTTATTGTTATACTGTATCTGTCAACTGCTTGTCCATTTTGTATACAGGTATAAAGACCAGCGTCATTCTCATCAACATTGTTCAGTTGGAGAGTGTAGTTCTGTGACAAAACCTCGAGTTTGGAAGTATACGGATCGCTGCGTCGAAATCCAAGAAACGCTACATTATTATTGAAACACCATAATACTTGAGACAAATCCGTAACATTACATTTTAAGGAAACTGATCCTCCGACATTAAGTAAAACAGCTTTCTCCAAAGCTTTATTGTCACTGCACTGTTCATTACTCGTCGTCGCTGAAAAGAATTCCAAAATAATTCTAAATTAGTAACCTTAATATAAATCAGGTTGCCCAAGTTTTCTGGTTCCTAATGGATACAATGTTATTTACCGTAGTAGATTAATTAATATAGATTAAATGTATTCGGCTGGTGGATAAAGCCACGATTTCTACTATATGTGTTATGGTAAAACAATTAGTAAGCATTACCTTAAATACACTGTAAAGAATTAAAGGTATTTCTTTATTTTGTTATCTTGCTCGGGACGAGTGCTTAGTGTTCTCCAAGAATCACGGAGAATATATTTCATATAACGTACACTTACTTTGAGCGGCATACATGCACAGCACCAGAAAACACTGAATGGTAGTCACCGACATTCTCTTGAGCTTTTCTTCACATACTTTCCATGAAAATATACGATTGAAAAATAACGCTTGTTCCTTTTACAAAACAAACAAGATTGTATTGTAGTTTTATATCTACGCAATATTTTATACAGGAAAGTGTAATTTGCGCCCTTTGGCATTTTTAACGTAAACAATTGTGTTCAAAGCGACCACTTTGAATTTAAGGTCCATGCGTTTATCAGTTGCAAACAAGGCAAGGTTACAATATTTTTTCTTGTTAATCACTGAATAATTCGCTGTCAAATCATGTGAGTAGCCTACTTTTGAAAACCATTTTGTTAATGTTTTGGTTTCGATGAAATCGAAACCTTTGTAGTCATGCAGGCGGATGCGTGTGTGCGCGTGGGCGCATGTATTGTGTGTGTGTGATGCCTAATTGCTTGTAAATACGATAGCTTGGACCAATCTCATATGTAGTATGTAGTTGTTATACGTTAAGTACAAGACGCCGATTGGTTTTTGTGGAGGTCAAAGGTCATTTGGAGTCACCAGAGATCAAATTGCGGAAACCTTGTCTTATCTACCGTATCTCCAACCGTATCTCCAATCTACCGTATCTCCAACCGACCAGCAAGTTAGATAGCATGTGCGTTACGCGTCATAACAATATGAGAGGTTGTTAGCAACTGGAAATTAACTTATGGGCATCCTAGAATCCGAATTCAGAAGTCGTGAACAAATTGCCAATAGCTATACTGTGTCGCTCACTGAATACGTCGTTGTATTACAAAGGTGTACTGTTTGTACATACGACGTTGCTATAGGCATCAACAATCCCGATGTGAATCATAGAATTTAGGCCTACGGTATATCTTTGCTTCCGTTGGTAAGTTTTTCGTCGTATTTCAAAATTGTCGAGATTCAATGCCAACTAAAAAACTTCAGGTTTGGATGTAGTTACGTTGGGGAATTGACTAGGCGCCTTTAAGAAAATTACTGTGCTTTTTGTTTTATTTTATAATTATATAATTATTCATGTTGCATATATACAAGTACATATATAGGCCTCGGCCAGTATATTAACATGTTTTAGGGAATGGACTGACTGTGTTTCACAGTTGTGCACGTGTACGTGCGTAAGGTAACATTCATTGAGGTAGGAAACTTCCAAAAATTGTGGGAGGGGGTGGGGATAACATCAGAGGGCCACTTTCTCATTCCACAACTACCAATGGTTATGCTATAAACCGATACACACCGGTCATATCACTTAAAGATATATGATGTGTTAGTATGCTATCAACACTATTATGGTGAACGTGAATAATTAAATAAAATATTAAAATTAACAAAGGCTTTAGATATCCAAAAGACAGTTCTTCATTAAAGGGGCACATTTTATTTGCCAGTGGGCACATTTGCTATTTTGGAAAAAAGTGTGGAGGGGGGACGTGCCCCCAGTGCTCCCCGGCTCCTACCCCCTGCTAACATTACAAGGACCCCCTACTACATCGTTTAGTTTGGCAAAGAGCCAGACAGATGGTGCAAACATTGCAAAACAACTTAAGAAATAATTTTAATATTCTTCCAATTTTATAGGCCAAGTAAGAATAAACATTTCTCGTGTTGGCTTTTTGCAAAAGGTAGAATCAGACTCACTTTTCTAGTGAAATAAAACAGGCTGAAATTCGGCTTAAATAACCAACTAGTTAAGCACAATAAAAGGGGATACTTCTATTTTTAATAACCACAAAAGAAAGATTAAAATGCTCATTGCAGACATTGGTAACATTGTTACATAAGAAATGTTAACTCCATGAAACATTGTTTTTTTTAACTTTAACTGATACAGAACACATATCCTGCAGTCATGACAGGGTTCATACCACAGGCGGGTTATTATTGTTAGTTGATCGGAAGCCTAGCCTATGTTATATATTTTGTTACAATTGAGGTAAGACACTCCTTACGGAAAGCGCACATAAAAACCAACTTTTCTCAAACTTTTCATGTATAACTGTTCCTCCTTTTGGTTCCAAGGCCACATTATGTCTTCTTTTTACTGGAGACTTGGCTTGAAACTTATGTGTACATCTTAATGCCCATACTCATTATGTCAGGGTAAGTAGTATGTGGTAATATCGCGTGTTCACTGTTCAGTTCTCATACTGCATGACAACGTAATAACGTGCAGCTGTGGTTGCCGTGTTTCAAAAAAAATGAGTTAGCTTTGCATTTGCATAACCAACGGGAGGTGGCGGGCCCCCAGTCAAATGTCTCCCCCTTCTGCCCCCAACCCCCCTAAATGGCGTTAGTGAGCATAAAGATATTGGACGTAAATTAAAAAGTGTATTAAATGCCTTATTGTACATTATATATACAAAGGCCCCTGGGAAATTTTAATTACTAAAAATCCAGTCACTTTTGGCAACAGGAAACCTATGCATTGTTGGAAAGATATTGAAATGAGGTTTCCAAAAATTCAATTTCTTTTTATAATTGAGCAAATTACATATGCAAATGTGGTCATTCTAGATACACTGTAATCGTCTTTGCCCATTTGAAATGATTTTGATGAGATCTTCTGAAATTTTGATAGCTTGATGAGTTCAAGACATGTTATTTTATAAGTAAAAAGTAATTTTTATGTTTCAATGTGAGGGATATGACTTATTTTTTGATGTTTTGTTAAATTTCCATACGTGAATATATTATAATATTTTACAGGCTACCACATTTAGGGTTTATATCAAAGTCATGGTCTCGATGCTGGTCAATGGCTCTTCTGAAGTGATAAGTAGAGGCTGTTGTGCATCCACATCATCTTTGACACCTCAGTTGTTGTTGTAACTGGAACAAGAATCTTATAAAAGGCTAATTAGTATGCACATAAATTAAAACTTGAGAAACAAGTTGCTTTGACTTCAAAATTCTTATTAAATCTTTAGAATAAAGTTCATTACCATTCCCTCAATCGTATCTACTACAGGTTGTCAACCTCTCTCCAAATACCCCCACCCCTTCTCTCACCCACATGAATCCCTCCACATAGCAACATCTTTGTAATGTAGAAGCATATTATTATTGTAAATAGATGTATAAACAACTAGTCCCTATCAAGGTTACGACAGTAAAGTAAGACAATTCAAATTCATAATCACAGACGATAGCATTCTAACCAGATTAAAGAAAACTTAGCCAAATCTCTCCATGGCACCGCCATTACATTTTGGTCATTCCTAGAATAACAATGTCTCTAGAAACATCATAATTGCATGACCTAAATCTTTACAGAATAGTCTTTACACAATTGTATCACATCTGATAACATTAATCATGATTGTGGTAAGGTGAACAATTGACGAAAAGTGGTGAGAATCTTTAAAAGAAACATGTCTCACTTTTCGAGACAAAAATACTCAATAGACAATGTGGTGCTCGACGGTTGGCACCGAAAAAAAAACAAAAAATGTATAGTTTATAATTGACATATCAGTAAAAAATCCCACACTTAGTCTTCATTCTCACGGTGCTCGATAAAGGCACGAAGAAAAAGGTGTTCATTATCAGGGCTCATCTGAACATGAGCGACAACAAAAATTACTTTTTACCTTTAAACACTGTTGCATATTAGCGGACATTCAACACAATCTCTTTACTAGTATCACAGACAGGACGTTCTCCTATATCACACTTCTCAGAAAGATTACTTACAGTTTCTGTTTACAAGCTGTCAACATAATAATATAAATTTCCAACTTCTAAGTTCCAGTAGATCACCTACAACCCTACACTTGTCTATGCATCTAATATCAGATCTCCACCAATAAAGAAACCTTCAGAATGATGTCATTTCCAATGTCATAGTTCATAGTGTGGCCATTTCTTAGTAGCTTAATTATAACCTATGTTTAAGGAGAAATGTATATATGTGGACAGTAACTTCCTGTCCCATCCTCTGTAATCCATTGCCAAAGAGTTTATAAGATGTAATTTCACAAATTGTATTCAGTGTGAATCACCCAGCTGTAGCTGTGATTAGCAAGGCTTAATTAAGCTTGTTCCACCCCCCCCCCCGGGCCTGTCACTCATTGTATCAGTAAAGGATTTCTAGCCAGATGAAGCTCTAATATACTCTGTTTGATACAAGTATTTGTTTGTGTCCTTATTTTTGTTCACATACCGGTGTGACGTTATTATCAATTTATTGCATTCAGTATTTGATCATATGCTTATCAATTTAAACAGAATCTGATGAGATCCCATCTGATCTGAGAATCTGGTTATTTTATTATTTTATCAGATTCCTGGTCTTGTTTTTGAATAGATTATTCTGATTAATGTAAACAGAGTCTGTTCGGTGCCCGTCTGATCAGGCTAACTGTTCAAATTTGACAGGGTTCTGATCATATTTGAACAGATATTTTTAAAAGTGCACAAGGGATAATGATCTCTGAATATGTGTTCGCATCGATAAACATTTGAAGGAATTACACTAAAGGATTGTAATTCATCTACAGTGTATGTAAATTCTAGTACAATTAGTGAGCTTATTACATAATTAAAAATCTTCAAATGACGATTTATTTTCATTATTATAAATGGTAAATTGGTGTATATTAATAGAACAGAGGACATTATTGCGTTTAAGAGCAGTGCCCCGTTACAAAGGTAATGAATAATTAAGTAAACAAATAAAACAAAATAGAAAAGGATCAAACCAACTAACGAGCTGGTAAACTAAAAAGGTTAATTATTATAATTTCATTTAGGTCGTAGCAATGTAGACGTATATGTCGTTTCATATGGGATTTAATGCCGTATCTGTAGCTGGTACTCTTTGAATCTGAAAGAAAACACGCAATCACTTGAATTTATTAAGAGATCATTACAGAGAGTTTTACAGATGGAAGTTCAATAACGTACACACATCTACCACCCTTCTCTATTCCATTACTTTACTTATGCTCAATCATTATTGTTCATATCTACAGTAACAGAGTTCTGTCCTCCATTTGGAATTATCTCGTAGTCAACGTGGCAAATATTCTTACACAATTTTGACATTTTTATTGATTGATTAATGAAAAACACACATTTGAATTCAACTGAATGAAGACATGTCAATTTCTCACCCATGAGGAGAGGGGAAGGGAGGTGTGGGGTTTGGCAGGGATGCCTACTTTTACTTGTGTTATAAATGCTAATACATGGCCAATTAATATCGACTTCTGTTGAAATTTCCAGCACTATGTGTAGAACAATACAATGAAGTCACAACAATCTTTATGGACAATGTGTCCATTGAAAGACGCAATGACAGATATACTTACTTGTCTACGACGGTTCCGCTTTGCACAATGTTTCACGATGAATATGAGCGCTATAATGAAAGAAAGACAAATTGATAAGTTGCGCAAACGAGACATTTTGACAAAGTTTCACAAACTGCTGAGTTGATTCGTTGTGTAAAGCTTGACAACTCGACAAATATCTTGATCATTCACATAATTAGCAACGAATTTTAAAAGAACTTTAGAAAACTACAAAATAAATTAACCGAGGCGTAAACCAGTGCCCTTAAGACAAAAATCACTAAGTGACAATCACCCTTTGCGTATAGTTCTAACCCCACTGCGAATTATATTGTATATGAAAAGGTTGCCGAAGGCCTTTGGCCAGCAGAATAGTAAATTATTAAACTTTAGACGCCAAATGGTGCATTCGGAGGCATGTTTAGATGATTAATTATTAGAGAAGAAAGAATATTACTAAAATACAAAAGAAGCAGGGTGCTTCACCTTATCAGCGCTTTGCAATACATTTCAGAGAAATTGAATTCCTCTATCCAACATGTGTATTTGTGCTATAAACTCGCTACGAAACAGCAAGAAGTATATTTTAGACTAGTTACATCGTCCGGGCCTTCCCCCTGAACCCCGTCTAGAAATCTTAGATAAACTCCATAGAACGTTAGATTAAATCCTCCTTCTGTTATGTGTTTACATATATTTCTTCTCTAACAATACTGCAGCTTCCGGTAACTTCGCACCACCACCTGTGCTCCCAGTCAATGATATTGTGCAGTTGTACCATAATTATGAACAAACTTCCTCTTTTGTTCGTTTACCATACTTCGTAATCAGAATTGTTTTGATGTTTCATTGACTGGTTTCTGTGATGCGCAATATTAGTTAATTTTGTAAAAATATCAACAATAAATTTTCATACAGCTGGCAGACACGTCTGCTGGTGCTGGGACAGGGTCTTAAACATCAAGGACACAGTCCCGTGACCCCGGTCCCCTGCCACCGTCAGGATATTACAAAAAGAGATCATGTCATACATGTTTCTCAAATGTATAGTACAAACGTGGACATTCAAAAATCTTTCAAAATACACAAAAAATAGCACCAAGTTTGCATCTAAGCACGTACCAGTTTCTCAAGTTTCCTTCACTCAAAACGCCAACAACCCCCCCCCCCCCTCCTATTCTACAGCTGAACTTCACTGGTGCAAACCATACACCGGAGCCACATTACTTCATAAATTAGGCATACCTTGTCGCGCCTTAACCAGTTATATGTTCCTTTGCCTATACTTATAGCATGACTTTATAAGTTGCTTTCATATTTGACTTGCAAATTGGCGGCAAAAATATAAGTAACTTGACTTGACTTGTGATAGAATCGCAAACTAACCACAAATGACATAAGTTAATGTTGCAGGAATCGTCGCACATATTATAAGCCATGTGTTGATATGCACTTCTTTGTCAGCAGGAAAAGGAGCAGCTGAAATCTGAGGACACTTTATCCCATCTGCAAAAAAAAAGTTCATCATTGACAACCAGTGGTGAATCCAAGATTTAATAAAGTAACGGGTGTGATTATGGTCTCCTTGAAATCGATCCCCATGTAGGGCGCCTGGAAGAATCTTCACAGGACTAGACGCAAGGTTGTGTCAATAACTACTCGGTATGATTTTACACGTCCATGTACTAATTGAGTTATACCGGTAGAGATGACGTCAAAAACACAAACCGGCAAATCATCACCGTCTCATATATTCCTTTTGCTTTTGGCAAGGATAAAATTCCAGTTTTCTTTTCATTTTAAATTTGATGCTAGCCCTCTTGTTTAATATTCTTTCCGTCGTGGTGAAGTCAGACTGGTAGTCCTGTGTAACAATCTGTTATTCGTAGTTTTACAAATAGAGCACAAAGAATGAAAATCAGCAATATTTGTATTGAGTTTAATTTGTGTTGGTTGGAAAGTATCACTTTCCTAATACTTTACATCTTCGTGCCATTGGTTACGGCGGACTTCTGGTCCAGTGCACTCTGTGTATAGACACAGAGCATGTGTCATAAAATTCAAGAGGGGACAGTGGATGTCTTTGATAGTAAGAAAGGAGTAGTTTCTGGAAAATATGATGTGGCCAAATTGTACCAGATGCTAGGATAAAGTTGATATTAGACTTGAAGTTTCATATCCAAATATCTTCAAAACATTGACATAAATGGTGGCAACATTTTGGATTTGTGGTTAATAGTATAGTTACAACGAAATAAAGTGTATGGAACAACAATATACTTACTAGATGATATTGAGATATTAGCATCTGATTTGAAGACGCTGGCAGCCGGTCCCACGGCTTGGCAAATGATAGACCCGTTAACTTGACAGCTAGCGTCCACCAAAATCACGTCTCCGTGAATGCTAGTGTAAAACAACCCCTCGTCTTCATAGGTTGATACCTTAGTGTTAATGACAGCAAGATTGGTTGAAATGACTTTTATCTTGAGTTCCACCTCAGGATGAACTCCATTCACTTTACATGTAATGCCTTTTGTTTCGGTAATATGGAAACTGCATGGTTCAAAGAGGTTGCAACCTTCAACCAAGACTTTTGGTGGTGTTGGTTGAACTGTAAATAAAACAAAAAGAAATCTATACGAATAACCATGCCGAGACAAGTACAAGCCTGCGCCAAAACTTCATTTTTTGCATATCATGCAGCCTTAAAATGCATGGTAGATAAAGCAACTTAAGGCCAGCAATATCTATCTCGCCATATCTATCTGGAAACAGGTTGTTACAACATTAAACAGGTTTGTATCTCAACGAATCAGACCATATACTCTAAACAAAAAATATCATAATAGACATAGAACATGCTCATATCTGGTTTGATGTTAATGGATTTTATAAAACAGTAATAGACATAAATTGACAATGAGATATCTTAAAAATTAATAAGCAAATTGTAATCCTCTAAGCCAGCTTACTGAGAAGCAACCATTCGATTAAAACATTATCTGCCTTGTGTGGTATCGATGTCCGTGATAAAGCATTCTCTCATCCTACAAAAAACTAAACATCATTCCGGAACTCTGCTAGACACCCAATAGTGTATGAAGATTAAAGAAATGTAATTTATATTTTTCTTGCTAGATTCTAATATTTGAAATGTTTGCACAATCTGTAAAATATTGCAGATGATAAACAGCGGAAACAGTACACAAAGTAAATACGTTACCCACCTATTACTTCAACACGTTGCAAAACTGATTTTGTGTTGCTTCCCGTGCTTTTTACACATGCATACAGCCCGTCGTGTTGTAATCCAACTTGTGAGATGACTAAGTCACCGCTTTTGTTGAGACTTAATTGCTCATCGGTCTCCACAGATGGAACAACACCATAAGCGGAATATATTAGGTAACCACTGTTCTTTGCTTCAAGCGATTTGAACATCCACATAACGATTGAATCTTCAGCAGCAGTGGGTAGTGGGCACTCTATTACCAAATCTTGGTTTTGAATAGCGTAAACTGGATCCGGTTGTTTCTCGAAATGGTCATTTTGAGAGAGATCAAGCAATACTTTGCTTTCGGATTCTTGTACAGCAGAATATGGGTTATGAGACTTGCACACAAGTAACACAAAGGACTGCATATTGACTAGAAGGGGTATTTTACCTATGGCCATCTCTGAGGTTACCGAAAATGTAATCAAGTCTGCAGAAAATGTCTGATTTGTGGTGGAGTTCAGTTGTATGTCGTGAGTTCCATCTCGCATGAACCACGATATTGTTGCTGCTGGTCTTGTGTTGTGATGGACACACGAGACGACTCCATCTAGATTTCCTTTCATGATGCAACCATATTTACCCAGGCACTCTGTAATTACCGGGATTGGTTCGATTGGTTCAACTGCGAAACGAAGTCATAAACTTTACATGTCTGGAGTTATTGTGAATGCTCAATATATGTATTGTAATTCACTGCACGGAATATCAAACTGAATTACAAAGAGGGGGATCATGACCCAATTTGTCAGATTAAACATCTTACAGCTGGAACGGTTGACGATTTCGCTTTGTTATATTAAAGCAGGACGTGTGCCTTGTGCGCAGATGCATACAGTTTTCTCTATGATTTATAGAAGTAATATTCATAGCCTGTCTGTTATATTGCAATTATGTTATTCTTACTTTCTTACTAACTCAGTCCCTCAGTTGCATATTACACGCTGACATAGGCCATACTATATAAATTACTCACTCACTCACTCACTTACTTACTGCGTAAAGCGCTAATTTAATTTAAAGTAACTCTGAGGAAGCTCTTATATACACTACTGCTTGCTGCCAATAATTAATGTGACAAACTTTATTCCACATGTTACAAATTATAATTAGTAAGTAAAACGTGACAAGTGCGTATGGGAGACGATGGAGTAGTAATAAATACCTACCATATACAATAACTGTTATGTCCTTGGTACTTGCAATCAAGTTGGGGCTCAGACTTTGGAAGTGAAGTACTCTCTCGTGCTGAACCGTAACTGAGTTGATAATCAACGAGCCATCACTGTCTATGTTGAATTCACCTGTCGTATATCCTGTTCCGCTGATTCGTCCGTTCTCCAATTTGATCAATAGAGTATCGCCTCCTTCATTATTCTTATCGAACCAGTAGAATCGTGTACTGTTTTCGAAAAGTCGGCATCTGATGATTCCTTGACTTCCCAACATGACGCTTTGTGTTGTGAGACAATCTATGAAAAAGAATATTTCGCACGTTTTGTATGGGAAGGCAAATGATTAATTAGTTGATAAACCATGTTTATTTCTCGATAAAGTTTCCCTTGTTTATCAATCATAAACATGGGTAATGGATAATCAGGATTAAATGCTATCTGTTCCGACAAGGCAATGCTTAGGCTATGTTTACCAATCATCTGATACATGATGTCTTTTTTTTTTCTTTTTTTTAGACCTAGTTCTGCTAGCATGCAAAGAAATTACTAGTACGCGTAAATAGTAAAGGAACTTACCACTAAAAATTTGCACATATTGCACGTTGACATAGGCCATACTTGCTATTTATAGAAATTATTCACCATTCATATTTTTCCTCATTTGGAATTATAAAGAATATATAATCAGGATGCAGAAATAACGCAGATATAATTGCAAATTTACTTCATTGTCATAGAAAGAAAATCTCAACCGTCGCTATCATCCAATCCTAAAGAATGAACCTCAAGTTAATTAAATGAGTTTATTTCGTTTGAGTGATATTCTGTATACATCACTATGACTTCAGACATGATACACGGACAAGTAATGCATTCTTTAATGGTACGACTTCTCAGTGTGTAATGTGATGTCTAGAATCATTTATGTTGATGGTAGCAAAATAAAACGTACATTTCAATTGTGATGCAAAACAATGGAACATGAACCAAGTTTCCTTACCTTTCTCTTGAAGTGCAGCGTAAGTGATAAATCTCGCTCAACTATGCCTACCCCGATTCCCTTAACCTCCCCATCATGCATGCATACACAGTGGTAGCACCAAGAGGCATATCCCCGGCCCCTCCCCCACCCCACAACTGGCTGCCGTAAAACCAAACTGACTATCCCTTACATCCGCAATTTTTTATTAGCTTAATATCAGGATACCAAATTGCTGCACATTCCGGGGACCCCCATAGGGGCGTTGAAATACATTACAACGAAATTGTACCTCTAGAATGTGTTTCTGTGCTTAAGTTAAGGTAGCTACAAGAGAACAGTCTAAAAGCACTGCCACTTCTGGGCTTTGCACACCTTACACAGGAATTAAATTCCTCTTCCTGACATGTTTTATCTAAAGTTGCAATGAGAAAAGAAATATCTTAAAATCTAAAAACGACTTCCAGGGAATTTGCCTCCCCCCCCCCCAGACAGGCACCAGGGCTTTGGAATTAAAAATCCATAGATAAATAATTGTTTATCTCTCACATGCATGTTTTGGTTTAATCTCGCTACGATAGAAGGAATATATGAAAACACGTTAGCTTCCGGAGCCTCCCCGGGCCGCGAATATTTTTTTCCCAAACTGAACTGACACTGAAATTATTTCCTCGATTCTGATTGGCTCTCAGCGAGCACGTCAAACGTCAAACAGCGAACAAGTCAAAAGACACAGACATATCGTCAAATGCCTTTTTTTTTGTACACTCACTGGCTGGCACATAACTCGCTCGCCGTCTTCATGGCCACTGCATATTCGACTATAGGCCTATCATGGTTCATTGACTGAATACATTTTGAATTTATGATTATAAAACTAAAAGTAGGCCTATCGCAACTCACGAATGTGCACAAACACCTCGTACATAATGTACATCGGCTACATGTATACAATTACAAATGCACTGTGTTTTATTGAGTTGTATGCTATACACAGTACAATAGGCTACATTACATGTGTTGTGTAGAGCGGAGTCTAGCGAGTAAACAAACCGATCGAGGACTGCCTATAATGGGCGCAGTAGTTGGGAATAGTTGCTTCATTGTGTTAAGAACACTATATACTTTCGTTCATATATATATATATACCTACCAAAAGTTCTGGAAAGTTGCTAATGTGAATATCTTGAATTTGTTCGTGTTGATCATTCTGATATCGACAGAGTATGGATGGATTCATGTTGAATACTAAAGTATATCACTTGCTCGCTGAGAGCCAATCAGAATCGAGGAAATAATTTCAGTGTCAGTTCAGTTTGGGAAAAAAATATTCGCCCCGGGCCCCCCGGCCGCGAATATTTTTTTCCCAAACAGGTTTGCAAGTGTGCGTAAATAGTCGTTCATGATTGGTCGGAAAAGTTACGTCATCACCATAGAAACCTTCACTTCGAGGTTCTGCATC
>KN882403.1:170618-183727 GCA_000934455.1 Apostichopus parvimensis | reverse complement strand
TGATAGACGCCGCACTGTAACAATAGCTCACACCAGCATGCTGGTATGAGCTAAAAACCGCCCGCACTGATAAAGCAGAAAATATGGAAAGCATAATTCATTGGTTACTAAGTGTATATAAGTTTATTGTTATGCTCAACATTGAATACTTAATTTTAGAACAAGCGGGTCGAGACAATCAACTCATTCACAGTATCACGGATTTTGTTTTGTTTGGAATCAAGGTTGTATTACATCGATATATTTAGTCTTATATAGTTATAAAGTTGAAGGCTGACAAACAGGCTACGTAAGTCTATGACTTAATATAGCTAATGCTTGCTGTGCTCAACTTACAAATCGACTCAAGTTATTTCTTTCTAGACGGCAAACTCACCAATGTAAAGTAGTCACGATAACCGTATTTCATGTTGAATACACGTGAAGGCTGGATCTATAAACAAACTAAATAAAAAAAAGGTAAATATCAATAATGTATCCATCAATGTTTTTAAAGTTGCTGACTATCATAGCAATTAACTAATTGAAAAGTATATATCAATTAAGTCAGACGGACGGAGAAATAGAATATAACAAAGTAAGCCACATAGTTTACGATATAACCGATGTTATTACATATCACCGCCTCCCCCTCCCCCTTTTGGAAATAGTGGGAATACTCACAACAACATGGTTTAAAATATTCGAACATGAGACTAACACAAAGTCTCTTTATTCTTTCCAAAATCTGCGTAAACCTAAGTTATGAAATATGCAGAAATTGAATTAAAACAAAGGATGATATTGTTTTAAATCGTATCAAGTGGTTGCCTAAAGAAATTAAAATCATCACAATTTAGTGATGAAACGCATTGTCAAATGATTTAGTCATTAAGGAGGCAGAAAAACACGGCAATAGTTTGCGTTTGTATACAATGGTTGCATCCTTCATCTAGACCGGCTAAAATGTTTTGGACAGATAAAACTTAAAGCAGCATTTTGCGTCCTTTTCTATGATTTTTCTCAACCTCACTGACTCCACTATGCCATAACGACATACATAACTAGCTTATCTATTTGAATTTTACTTCAAATGGTGGCATAAAAGTCGAAAAATTTGCAACTTTCAACTTTGTTTTGCTCCAAGATATTTTCCGTTGGGATCCCAATAAACCTCGCCCACAATATGAATATTTAAACATTACGAACGTCATTGAACAATACGTAATATAACACCATGCTTGATTTGTGTACAGTCTATATGGCAGTTGTACCAGGGAGTTCCATAACAACTCCCTGGTTGTACCATGGAGGTCTGTTTTTACCTCCATGGTTGTACCAACGCAAAGTCTTGAATCTATTTTTAGCAACGTCTCATAACTAAACCTGCATCTCTGATTGGTTGAAATCAAACTAGTGTGGTTTGGGGGAACTGTATGCGATTAATTTAAAAGTGGAATTTCTCATTATCTGCAAATATCCTTAATTACTCGCCAATTAACTTTGTTGGCAGAGAAAAACTTGGCTAATATCTTAATTTGCTGTTTTGTGATTGATATATGTAAAAAAACTCGATGGACATGTCAAAAAGGTAGAAAACGGCGACCAAACGCAAAATGCTGCTTTAAAGAGTATTGATGTACTTAAAAGAAAACAAGAACAGTTTGATAACAATCCATAGATCGCTCAGCAACCATGTCACAAATGAAAAAAATGTCACAACGCACAGTCAAGACTGCCGTGTATAGTGCCACTGGTAGTTATATTACAAGTCATGCACTTCAACAACAATTGTATGCATTGGCACAGGCCAAATGAATGTCGAAATTAACGCCGCGGACAAAGACGATTCTCCTAAACTTAGCAAATACGATTGCTTATAGAATGTAGGTATTATCTGACTTTTTGAAAGGGGTACAGCGTATTTCAAATCATGCAATTAAGAAACAAACACAGTTGAATCAGATACAAATGAAAGCCAATACCGGTATTAAAGCCGCATACAGGAACATTGTTACTGAACTAAGCATTTACGACTACTTTATCGAATTCTATGTCATGAATTTATATGCCGGCAAGAAATAGAATTGATGTTCGCATATATACATTTCAGTAGTAGAGTCAATGCACACACTGACTGGAGCCTCTTTAGAAAATGAAACTTCCAACTGTGCGTACGTGACATCACAAGCAACATTGTTAATACAAAGTTAAAGTATAACGTCATTGTTGATATAGTCATCCAACTAATAATCCATCTTGATCAGTTTGTTATAGACCTACCAAAGTCCTGCCTACACGATTAGATATAAATTGGATGAGGGACAAATTCGATTGCAGCTATTTTTGATAATCTGTCCGTGTTCAACTCTATGTGGGAGCTCACCAAATCCGACTAAGCTCTAATGGCTAAATATTCGTTTTTATTGAGGTGGGTGGGGGGGGGGGGTTGTTTTGTTAATTATAGTGGTATTTGCCACTGTTGTTGCTAAGAACTTTGCTCCGACTCGCCTCGGTCTCGGCTTCAGTAGTGAGTCCAGTCGAGTCCGCTCAGCTGTTCACAATGATTAAATATATTAGAAGCAAACTGAGAAACTATGTTCCAGAAGAACAAAGCTTCTGCTTAATGAGTATAGTTAAAAATTGTGCAAAATCTAAAGTTATAGGGTGCAACAGCTGCAATATGCATTGCATGCTCTAAATTCACAATTACAATTTGATGATAAACAACTCTTGTCTTATATGAAAGAAACAGGTACCTGAAACATGACAACATTCATTTTAGACATGATGGGTTTAGGCACAAACATAGATTTACCATGAAACAATACTAATTAATACATTGCATTTAATTTTCGAGACTCAGTTTAATGCATACGGTTTATTATCATTGGACTTAGCAATTTTAGAGGTAAAGGAACTTTCAGTCAATTTTCAACCAAATTACTTATTCATATACTTGGTGTATACGAATGTCACGAGTCTATATAAACCATCTTCAGTATAGCTTGTTTGAGGTCAGTGAGTTTAGTGTATCCGTAGTAAATCCGTAGCCTCTGGGATCTTTGCCGCCCGTTTGAACCCCCATTGGGGCTCTCAAATACTTTTCGATGAAATTGAGCGCTTCTCTGAAATGTATTTGGGTGATTACAATCACTCTCAGCTGGACTCACCAGTAATCCAACCATGCTACCTTGCAGAGAAATTTAATTCCTCTCTCTGACATGTATTTTTGTGCTTTAAGCTTGGTATGAGAGTACAAAACGTCTCAGAAACAGTGCAGCTTCCGAGGCGTTGCCCTTGGTGATCGCTGCGGCTTGGAGACATATGCCACAGTAAACTAGAGCAATCATTCATTTTTGCATTGGTGAGCTGCAAGATCGCTAGCAGAGGTCAAGAATTATATGAAAATGTTGAAGCTTTGGTGGGCCTCGCCGTACACCGGATGCGTGACCTGATCAATTCACCCTGGGTACGGCTTTGAGTACAACGTTTATGTATGCTGCCGTGTTAGACGAATCTAACCGTAATAGCAGCGACCGATTTTGCGATCCGCCTTGTAGTCATTTGCAGACTTTCCAATCCGCTGTTCCCGTCACGATTTTCCAAGGTCGGTAAGAGTGACTCCATAGTTTCCCTTCGGGAAACCAAAAGAGACAAAATTCTCTCCCGATACCAAAATGGGAATTACAAGCAAGTTCTGTGCCATATCCAGGAGTCTAGTGCTGCTAGTGGCAGATCCAAACAAAGTTTTCACCCAAGTCCAACAATCAATATTTACTCTCCTTTGGGATCCCAACTATATTGTTGCACACCTCCTTTCTACGCAACAGCCCATAGAGCAAGACATTTCAAAGTGGTTGCTTTGACAATTAACCAAACCGTTGTTGTCTATTGTATTGTATATTTTAGATCGTCTGTAAAGCGCACAGATGCATCGTGCGTAGTGTGCTAGATACAAGAATATATTTACTTTACATTGAATAACATTGTCCCATCTGGGTTTTTGTTTTGTTTTGTTTTTTGTATTTGATCTTTTGTTTTTCACTTTAGGCCTAAACATATAGTTTAATTAGCCGTATTGAAAAGAACAATATGGTATTGTTGAGTTTAAACATGATGCTATATTAATTATATGTTAACACATAGACGTATTTTATCAGTTAGGTTTTCATGAAGCATGACTGCATTGAATTATTTACAACAAATCCTGCATTCCCATAATTGAAGATGAATTTTACGAGCTCTTCTCATTGTTGTTATGATGGAAGAAATTTTACAGTAAACTTTGGTACAGTAGGAACAGTTTTCATTTCGACCAATCAAATCAGGGTGAACCCATCTGGTTACCAACTTGGGACACCGGGTTGCAAAAAAAAAAATCCAACTACTGAGGAGGCGAGCAGGCCTTTAGACTTTTTGGCCTTTATCTGCCAAAGTTGTTAACTTATTTGCCTCCACATCCATGTCATGCAAACCTCACAGCATTAGTTTACACTCAGCTCAAATTCGAGTCCTTTTTGCTCGGAATCGAGAGAATTGGATCCAAACTCGGATTCCAGATACAGTAGGTGGACTGGACTATAGCCTGGTTAAATATTACATAACACTAAGTATCCCCCTCCTTTCCCATAATGATATACATACATATCAATGTGGGAGCATATTTGACACATTTTTAAAACCAGTGTTAACTCCGTACTGTACGTATTTTCAGTTGTAGGATGTATAGGTCCGTCCGTACTGCTATGTTTGTGTGCTCTAGCAATATGTTGCCTAGTGGTAGATAGTTGATATCTCACTGTCACAACGATACCTTTCAGGGAAGCAAACTGTGTAAACATTTTATTTGTGTATACTTTTCACTTCAACTCTAGCCATTGCTGAGGAAGGTCGCATTGGAACCGGAATTTCAATACATATTGTAATTAGAAAGTTAGTTTGCTTTGTGATTCCTTTCTATACAATATGCTCAAAATTTCATATAAGTATATGACTTATGTGGAGCAAGTTAGTTTTTTGTCCAAGATTTAAGTGAGAACCAGAAAAGATCAGAAATTTGCAGTTCTTTTTTATCTCTTTCAGTGCATCAACCGTTTAATCCACTGGTAAAACTTTTACAGTATAGAATGTTATTTCAAAACGCTGCAGTATCTAGAAATAACAGTCTTACTATGTGAAATATAGGCACGTAGATGTATGGATAAAAGGAAATTTTTCTCTTACAAATTTTGAACTAGCAAATCAGCTATGTCACCAACCAGTGTGTAAATTTAGCGGTCGTCCGGTCGTCCGAGACGACCAAATTACCTGCCGGGCAACCAAAACTTGTCAAATCGTGAATTACTGGTTGCCCGGCGGACAACCAAAAACTTTCGAAAAGGCTGGTTAATGTTCGGTGAAACAAACGGAAAAAGACACGGAAACAAGCGTGAAACCAAAAACGTAAAATGACATTTCACATAAGAAGAAACTCATTCCAAACTCCACCTTCATCTAATAAATAATATACGTAGACGTATACGCAAGTTCTATTAGCCTGAGGAAAGCCAAGCCCTCACATTGACATGGACCACTCAGTTCAAGATTCATGGTATTTTCTGTTCCGTCCGTTTGTCAACAAAGGCCAATCAGAGTTCAGGTTTACCCCACGGACAAAGACCCCGCCCATCCACCACACTGCTACGTGCACACTATACAATAGTAAACATTTGGCCAGTACTATGACGCACTGAAAATCAGTAGAGAAATTACCAATTGTGTACGAAAAGAAAGTTGGTACACCTTTCAAATTTTACGAAAGATCGAGCAAAAAACTTTCGAAATATTCACGCGAAACTGGCATATTGTGCTAAATGCAACTAATATCATGTAAACAAGGCTCTAGCACACCCATTTATGAATAAACCGTAAGACCACATCTGGTGTTAAGCGGGGGGAAAAGAAAGTATTTTCTAGAATTTCCAAAAATACGGAAAAAATAATATCCTACCATAGTTAAGTGTATAGCAAATAGCCTAACCAACTCGTCGGTTACGGATCTCACGTAACTACAAAAACACAACTAATTGTATATTGCGAAGTTAACGTTTTCTACAAAAACATGGAAACAATATATTAAGCATTTAGTTAATCATGCCAAGTGGCCTAAAACATGTGATTACAAGGTTTACGTTCATAAAGATGGCCATAGCTACTGTAGGGGCCTTGATATCGTGCTATGCGTGTATGGTATGGACTGTGCCTCGTGTATCATGGGGAATATATTGTATTGTTCATGCGGAGGAGTCAGTTGGCTTGAGGTGTGTTTTACCTACCTTAATGTTACGGGGATATTTTACCTCCTTTTCTTGAACGTCTAAGATAATAATTCGCATAACTTTACCGATCCTTTTAATACTGACTGACCTAATTAATTCTAGTCCATGAAACGTTCCTTGGAAACGTGCCAAAAAATATTAACAAACAGGTGTTAGACAGGGGATGAGCTCACAGTTGTTTGGCAAGGTACCTGGGAAAATTCATCACATGTAGCCTACCGTAGTATTTAAGTAGGGTTAAAAACTGCAGTTGTAAATTGATGAACGTATAGTGCAAGCTATTCATTGTTAGGCAGTCTAGAAACGGGACTTTGCCGAACGTTGTTTGTTTCATAATATCGGAAGTTTTGTAAGTTAAACTTTTTCATTTTATAACATAGTATAGCTTCTCTAACTTGTCATTTTGAAATTTTCATCAGTTTCGTGACAATTTAAATTCAAAAAGTTGTCAGTATTTTGCATCCTCAGCTGCGAATTTTTTATCGCCAGACACGCAAAAATACAAAAAATTTTCGGGGGCCTTCGCCCCCTGGACCCCCACAAGGGGTTCCACCCCTTGACCCCACAGGGGAACTAAGGCGGGCCCCTGGACCCCACGCCATTATGCTCGCACGCTGTGCGAACTACGGCGAGAAATCGGCAGTGTTCGCGGGAAATTGAACAAGGTTTTCCAACACTGGTTATTTATTTATTTTCAATAACAAACTCAGATATTCTTTGAATGTCCCCTCCATATATCTCTCTTTCTCTGTCCACTGTGTTAGACTAACTTGCCAAGTTCCCTGTCTTCAATATGGGGCTCTAAGTTAGAAGATGTTGTAAATAAAGTGATGAAGTTGAATGAACTCCTTATTGGAGTTCCTTTGGCCATCCCAAAAACATATAACCTACTTTACATGTTTCCACTGCAGGACGACCAAAATTTCAACAGGACAACCAAAAATTGGTGAGCTGGTTGTCCTGGGGACAACCACTTGAAATTTCTTAAATTTATACACTGCCAACCATCCCTTTAATATGTTTTTTTAATGTATGAGAGCACATTGTTATACACTGTGAAACATGTTCACAACTTACTGTAGTGCCAAAGTGAAAGTCATAGTATAAATCACAGAGAAAGTGGTTAAGTTTGAGAAAAATTTAGATAACCTGTTGATACCTTGTGGCATTTTTTCTTTTCCATGCATCTGAGCGTGTTGACATATTGAAGCTCAGAGGGTGAAAGTGCTAAGGGCCCGCATGAGTGTGTTTAAAGACTATCAACTCTTTGAAGCAAAGTTCATTTCCTTGGTTGACTGAATGTTTTGTTGAAGAATTATAGAGCCCCTTCACAGATTAATTGTAGTTTAAATTTTGGAGTTATGATATTTAAAAGGATTTCATAATTTGACACCTGTTGAATTCATTTGACATTTGACCTCTGTTAATTTCAATAGGGTTCTTGCACTCAGCAAGCTGAATCTAAACATTATGTATGAAGTTCAAGAACGATGTACTTCTTGAGTTATCCTGTTTACAAGATGTTCAGACTCTGATCTCTGTTGACCCCACATGATCACTGAACATCACAGGAAACAATAGGGTCATGGGCGGCCAACACGGGGGGGGACATGTCCCCCCCAATATTTTAGGTGGGGGGATATAGTATATAATATCCCCCCCCCAATATTTGGTGGCATAGTTTTTTTTTAGCATATTTTTTGTATTTTTTATGATATCGCTAGTAATTTCAAAATAGAAAATGCTTAGATGCAACTTACAAGGTCTGGGAAGTGCCATTTCCAGCGATCTGGGAGGCATTTTCGGCCAAAATTTTCTTTTGCGCTTCGCGCCAACTTATGGTGGCGCTACGCTTAGATAGTTTGCCTACAAGCTTCGCCCCTCCCTTGGCAAATCCCTCGCAAGGCGCCTGTCTAACCGTGTCACAATTTGTTACTATATTTGACCGAAAGTAGTTTTAACTTTTTTTTCGAAATGAATAGCTAGACGGACATGTCCCCCAATATTTTAGGTGGGGAATATACGGTAGTATTTAATAGTAACTAATATCCCCCCAATATTTGGTGGCATAATTTTTTGTGTGGTTATAAATAGAAAATAATGCGTGAGATTATTTATCCAAATCATATTTGGCGGTGGCTAAAACTTCATCCACACATGCTGCATGAGGTAAATGACTTCGTGGTCGTTTCTGTGACCTTTGACCGTATAGCATGTTGTCACTCATGACTATTATCATAATGTCTGTACATCTCTTGTGTATGAGTGTAAGTACGTACAATCATATATATGATCCACATCGATATGGGTTTACTGGCTTTCCATTTGGCCTGTTGCCTACAAGATTTCTAACCGCAGGCGCGTAGCCAAGGGGGGGGGGCGAAGGGTGGAGACCGCCCCCCCTCGAGCTTATTTTTTTGGTATTTTTTTTATGATATCGAAGTTTTATAGTAGCCGACATAAGAGGTTTTAATATTTGTACACCAATAAATTAACTGTGTCTGAATTTTCGAAAATTCCTTGACCAACATTCTTCATCATACTCAGGCAAAAGTTTTCATCTGGTTGGTCATTTTCAAGCCCGAGAAGTGCCATTTCCGGTGATCTGGGGGCTATCAAAACCAGAAATTTTCTTGTACGCTGCGCGCCAACCAATGGGGCGCTCCGCTTAGATAGTAATTCGCCTGCACCCAAGCAAATGTCCCCCCCCCCAATATTTGAAAGAAATAGCCGCCCCTGAATAGGATTATTGTTCACAATAAGCAATACCTAGTATGAAGATAATCCACCTTGAGGATTATGAGTTAGGGTGTTTACAAATAAGTGTCACATCCAACACGCGCACTATCACATACTTCCTCACATTTCTGACGTGGGGTGAAGTGCTTAATCTCATCTCCCTACACATTGCATGTAGGGAGATGAGATAAAATTCATAGAACTGATGGGAATTTTAGGGAAACCCCGTGGAAAACATCTAATTTAAGTCTTATTTTGTTATCATTGATCTCACAGTGTGTAATTAAGTTAAAGAATGTGGACCAGCCGTCGTCCTTTAATATCATATGAAGTTTTAACACATCTCGGCAACTACAGGTTAAAAATTGTATTCAACTTTTTCTGTTAAGTATGAGAAGAATCACTTCATAGGGAGAGGGGCGGTTAAGGTTAGGTTAAAAAGACCAGCAAGAACTGTCAATCAACTGATTAAATCGTCCTAAGGTATGAATGAATTTCAGGTATCTATTGATGGGATTTTAGAGGTGAAACGAAACCGTTGTATATCCATTTAAATAACATATCCCCTGCTTGTACTAGCACTATACTGTAGTAGAATATTTCGTACAATCTCTCGCAGTATAGTCTCAATGCATGCCTCGACCAACAAACGTGGTGTCTCTAATTAATGAGCTATTATAGCTTGCCATAGACGTCAGCTGTGATTGTAGAAGATAAATGACGAAGTTCACATTACTAATACAGATGGATCTGTATGACGATTTGTTCAGCATGTAATATAAGATACGTTATTGATATTTTGATTTGAGTATATGTTCAGTTTGAATATATGATAGTCAAGATCGGTAATAAATAGTTTGTTGTTAAGTTTTACCTAGGCTAGGGCTAAATCTTTCAGAGTCCTATATTTACACATAGGTCTAGGCCTATACATGCATATACAGCATTTGCACTTTTATGTCTTACATTAACATTCATCTTTTGCTTATATTTCTACCTTCGTATTATGTACATTTATTTACGCTGTTGTATTAATATTTACTCGTTTTGAGGAGATATGGAGAATAACGACTGCAAGTCGCAGATATCTTCTTGCGATACTTTGCCAATCTTGTAACAATTTGAGACGATTTGCGTCGCTTTGATAAAGTGGATATTAGCATACACAGTCAGTTTCATTGCGCAATCGGGAGAACTCCTGAAGGTACTTCGCACTAACTACTGTATATACACATACAACAGTATGAACGAACAATGAACGAATCAGGAACATGTGAGGGAAAACACGACATATAGATCAAGTTTCCTTTGCGACGTTTTCGACGGCAGTTTTTACACTCGAAACAAAATTTTAGCTTCAACACTACACATGCATGTGTATGTAAGGTCAATATGACCATGGAGCTATTATAGCTCCATGATATGACCAAGATTGATCACATGCAGAAAAGTGACGCAAGCAGAATAGACTAGTTGTTGCGCGGAATAAAGGACAAACAGATCACGTACAGTCGCTACTTTGCAACGTTTTGCGACGTGTTATACTTGTGTCCTGCAACGATAAATTTGCTGTACTAATTGTTATAACTCAATTACATTGAATAATTGTTTTTTCCTGTGGGGAAAATCATGTTTATTGAAAGCTTTGTAGCATAAAGCCATGATAGCAAATAATCATATAATATTTCTTATTCTTGTTCTCATATACAGAACATTTTGAGTACAAAGAGAAGACAGGCTGATTATGCAGCTTAATCCCAAGCACTTAAATATTTCTTCGCATGGGAAAAGGAGGAGGAGGTGAGATTTAAAGCAACGATTTTACCATATTCTTTGTAAGGGATGTGGAACAGTTGGGGAAGATTTAGATCGCAGCGACCAATGGAGAGTTTTGTAAAATATCTTGCAGATTCATAATTACTTAATAATCTTCCTGCGAAATATTACAATTTAAAGAAGAGTTATATAAAATATATGCATAAGCCATTATAAGCGTGTTATTATTTTCTCTTGATCTCGGATTGTAAGTTAACTATTATATTAACAGAAATACCAAGCAGCAACCATTAAAAACAACACTTGGAATGAACTCAAGCAACTTTATGTTTTACCTTATAACATATATTACCCAATAGTTAAAGTACGTGTTTACTGCTGAATTTCGGAAAACAAACTTCCGACGCAGATTCAATGTTTCGTATTCTAAATGCAATCTGACCAGGTGGGTTGAATGGAGAAAAGCTGCCGCAATCGAAAGAAAGAAATTTATGTTCTGTTGCCCTTATGGTGCGAACGGTTTACCGTAAAATCACTGCAACCGCCAATATCAGCATGTTCATAACACAAATGTAACCTAGATATACTCGTATCGTCCACTCGTAAGTCCTATGCCTAAGGGTCGTAAACAAAACGTTGTTGCGGGGCTTGTAAATTTTGAGTACATTTTGTAGAATCTACGGACTCGTTAAAATAGCTGGCGAATTTTATTCAGCTCAAAATGTTTAACGACAGATAACTCAATACAAATAATGATTATTAATATGAGAATTGCATAGAACGGTGTTATTTTCATTGAGGTTTTAGGGCAGTAAGCTGGAAAGATCGAAGTTAAAATTTGGCAAAAACACATTGTGACATTAAGGAAAGAAAGTGTTAAACCGAGATGAGCAAAAAAAAAAACCTAAAACTGTTTCAAGTGCTATATGTCCCCCCAATTTTTTAGAACAATTGCACTAACTATTGGGAAGTAAGTACTACACTCTAAAAACACCCTGGTGAAATTTCACCAGTTCCTGGTGAAATTTTCACCAGGAGTTGCGTTTATATGCTACCCTATATATCCTGGTGATCATCACCAATTGCCTGGTGAATGAGCTTTTAACAAAATCCTGGTAGATATAACCAGGAAAGCCTGGTTAAATTTCGTGGTGAAATTTTACACTGTCCTGGTTAATATCAATGGGTAGTTCACCTCATTCCTGGTGATATTAACCAACATTTCCTGGTTGATGCTAATACATCCTGGTTAATATCATGAAATATATCACCTCTTTCCTGGTTAAATTAACCAACATTTCCTGGTTGATGTGCTGATACATCCTGGTTAATATCATGAAATATTTCACCTCTTTCCGGGTGATATTAACCAACATTTCCTGGTTGATGCTAATACATCCTGGTTAATATCAATGAGTATTCACCTCATTCCTGGTGATATTAACCAACATTTCCTGGTTGATGCTAAAACTATCCTGGTTAATATCAATGGGTATTCACCTCATTCCTGGTGATATTTAACCAACATTTCCTGGTTGATTCTGATACATCCTGGTTAATATCAATGGGTATTTCACCTCATTCCTGGTGATATTAACCAACATTTCCTGGTTGATGCTAAAACTATCCTGGTTAATATCAATGGGTATTCACCTCATTCCTGGTGATATTTAACCAACATTTCCTGGTTGATTCTGATACATCCTGGTTAATATCAATGGGTATTCACCTCATTCCTGGTGATATTAACCAACATTTCCTGGTTGATGCTAATACATCCTGGTTAATATCATGAAATATATCACCTCTTTCCTGGTTAAATTAACCAACATTTCCTGGTTGATGCTGATACATCCTGGTTAATATCATGAAATATTTCACCTCTTTCCTGGTGATATTAACCAACATTTCCTGGTTGATGCTAATACTATCCTGGTTAATATCATGAAATATTTCACCTCTTTCCTGGTCAAATTAACCAACATTTCCTGGTTGGTGCTAATACTATCCTGGTTAATATCATAAAATGTTCCACCCCTTTCCTGGTCAAATTAACCAACATTTCCTGGTTGATGCTAATACATCCTGGTTAATGTCATGATATATTTCACCTCTTTCCTGGTCAAATTTACCACTTTTCCTGGTTGGTGCTAATACTATCCTGGTTCATATAATAGAACATTCCACCTTTTTCCTGGTCAATTAACCAACATTTCCTGGTTGATGATAAAACTATCCTGGTTAATATCTTGAAATATTACACCTCTTTCCTGGTTAAATCAACCAACATTTCCT
>KN882403.1:158450-170560 GCA_000934455.1 Apostichopus parvimensis | reverse complement strand
AATATTACACCTCTTTCCTGGTTAAATCAACCAACATTTCCTGGTTGGTGCTAAAACTATCCTGGTTAATATCATAGAACATTCCATCTCTTTCCTGGTTAAATTAACCTTCATTTCCTGGTTGATGTCACTACTATCCTGGTTAATATCAAAGAATTTTCCACATCATTCCTGGTTCAATCACCACTTTCCTTGTTAATACTATTGGGTAGTCCACCTTATCCTCGATTAAAGTTGCAATGCATTCAAATTATGGAAAAGACAAAACATAAATTATAAAACAACATAATTCATGTTACTGAAAGTTAACTTTATTTGTGTCTTCGTACTTTTAAAGTTTGAATAAATGAACATTCGCAATATAGTTAAATTAATATCTCAAATATTTATGTGATGAATTTCACAATTTTGAGTACATATTTATTACATTACCATCGTTACATGCCAAGACTTTGATTGTTCGACGTCAACTGTGAAGTATAACAGGGAATACCAAGACCGTTAAAAAAAAACATAAAAAAAAAACTAAAAACAGACAAACTTGAACAAGTTTTGCTATATACGGAAGAAGAATTGAACAAAAGTTGACTTAATTATAGGTCACATATGCTATCTCTCTCTCAATAACCTTTATGTTACAACAAAAGTCAGCCCTGTGGCAGTAGCTATACTTTTCTTTAAACTAGATAGGAAGGTCTTTGAAGATCTATGCATCACATTGTTGTTGAATTGTTGTTGAATTGTTGAAATTGAAAAATAAATTTGTTAATAGGTCATCGGATGACCTATTAACAAATTTATTTTTCAATTCCATTATTTTAATTAGTATATTTTTGGTAATTAAAAGTGGTAATTGTAGCATATTAGTATCACAAGAATGATTAATTTGAAAGATTTTGAACAAACAGCTTAAGAATGGACTGAAGTGTCCTTTAGACTTAAATTTTTGAGAAATGACCCTGAACAACTATCTATACAAACTACTACAACGCTGCATTACTTTGTAGCCTCTCTAAATGCTGTGCGCATTGCGATCACGGAGGGACTCGTCTTCCTGGATGTACCAGCATCTTCCAAGCCAAAAACAGCTTTTTGCAAAAATTCCCAACTGGTTGTACACTGCCATGGATAATCTACATCTAAGATGTAGAAGACCTTAAAACAAACATCCACAGCATGCAACAGGGATGTCTGTGGAAGCGCTCTTCTCTCCACAATCACGAAACATTGTGATGGTTCCGGCAGTGTACCCAATACCAAAATGTAGGGTTGCCCATTTTTTACCTCTTCTAGATATTTGGGCATGTTTGTACCAATCTAGGAAAGGAATAAAACAATTAAAGTATTAAATGGTGTATTGACGAACTAGGATGAAAAAGAGGATTAATCGGGTTTTTTTTCAGTCTACTATAGTTCGTACCAACATGTTTTGAAAACATTTTTTCATAATTTTTGGTTATAGAAAAGGAATAGATTACATCAGCTTGTCTTTTATAGCAAGTACATTAAACGGGCAGTTTTGGCAGACTGTTGGCAGCCAATAAAAAATCACGATTCTTCATGGTCGTTTTTCCTCTGACCTCCGACGAACAAGAAAATGAAGACCTTAGTACACACAGCCAGTGTTCGTGAACTTGACATACCAATTGCATAATAGGGGAAGGTCAAATATGTAAAACTGCAGTACACGATAGTCGCTTCGAGCAAAGTGAGTCAATAGTGTTACTTAAAGAACTTCAAAAACCAAAGCCTGAGGATGTGATATCGGTTCCATTTTTTTATTGTAATTTTAAGGTACATGAAGGTAGGAGCACTGGACGATCTCTGTCAAAGCGATATTCTCTTCGTTTCAGACAATTTCTTTTTTGCAATACTCGTCATAGGTTGCAATACTAATTACTGTATCATATGTTAGGATCGCTATATGTAGTAATGCATAGCGATTTTATAGGAGAGTGGTTATAGGTTTGAGCGTGACGTGCATTTTTAGCACATATGGGCCCCAAGTCAGCTGTCACTTCTGTACATAACTCGACCACTGACGTTGGCAGCCTTGGTATGGGCCAGTATACTTATATCATTGACTGTGCCTAGGCTAGTTAAATTTTCTTACCGGCTTAATATCTATGTAAGAGTCCAAGGATTCATCGATACTGGCCTTCATTTTTCCCCTTCTTCCAGTTGGAAGGATGCATGGGAGAACAGCGAGGGAAACATTGGTCTTACAATTGTCTAGAAGTATGTGTAAAAAAGAAAAATGATTGTCTTAATATCTCCATAATATATTAACAGTATTGCTCATGTTAGGGTATCAATTTACATAGTTCATTATCCTACCTGCTTTGGTATCAACTGCAAAAAGAAACAATATTAATGTTGAAAATACTGTCCTTACTGTGTTTCAGAACTCTCTCCTCATGATAAATGCCGATCTTAAGTTTGTGCTGTGCAATATATCACTGGTACAAATTCCTGGTTACTAACTTAAAATTTGTCATATTTTTGTGTTAACACTGTACATGATATATTGCACATTACACTGAAAGCTTGCAATTAGCAAAGAGAATTCAAATTATTACATAACAGCCTTCATGCATACTGATTTGTATGGGAGGCTTCTTATTTTAGAATTTTTAGTAATCTGTTACAATAGGAATGTGAGTGTTCATAGATAACTAATTTGCAAAATTTAATTTCACACTTTAAAGGTATATCTAGGTAATAATAATACACAGTTAAATATAAGGCGCAAATATACACTAAAGTCTCTATGCGCAGGTAAGGGCTAAAGCCTCTATGCGCTGGTAAGGCTAGGTAAGGCCTAAATATGCCAAATATTCACTAAATATGATTACCATTGGTCTAAAAACTACTTTTTCTACCACCTTTACTGAAATTTACCTCATTAGGACATTCAGCCACATTGTGTGTTCATTTAGAATATATGAGAACAATTTTGAGAGTAAAGTCCTCCAGGAAAGCACTGTTTAAAAACTTCTATCAATTATACAATGCTATAATTTGGGGCCATTACAGACTACCTTTAACTGTGCTCAAAAACCACACTCATAGGATTATCTTGGGTTTACTTTTGTCATATCAATAGACTTGTTACCCCAATGATTAAAATCTTTCCATTGAAACTTTTACCTTCACACAAAATATGAATGTCCTCCCAAATGCCTGTTCCTCCCCAACCCCATCCCCAAACCATCACAAAAATAAATTCTTTCTAAAAACTTTAAAATCAAAGCTTGTGGGTTTGGCATGAAAGTTGGTACTAAACAGATAATATGGGTAGAAGGGAATGTGGGAGTAGGGGATTAAATTCCGGTGTAGTGCTGTGGTCCCTTCTAACCAAACTTTTCTAAGAAAAACCCACAGTGTAACCTACTTACCCAAATCAAATGCAGTAATATTCAGGTAAGACTGCCACTTTCCCTGCAAGCTGGCATACTTCAAAACTTCACTGGCATATGTTGCAGTCCACAGCATAAACAGCCTATCCGCTACCTCCGGAAACAAAGCACTGAAATCCATTTCTACCTGTATGACAGTAAAATGTTGTTTGTTTTGGCCGATTGTTGGAATGCTGGTCAACTAAACAGAGAATGAAAAACCGACCCCCCCCCCCCAAAAAAAAAACACCCACCCACTATGACGTGAGGTGCAAAGATCCACTGGCAAACAATAGGCCTCCATGGAATCAGTTTGCTATATTTCTTCCACAATCTTTCATGCATACATCAAGGGAATTTTAGTGAGGCCTCCTGAGATTGCTAGACAATATGCCAAGACTCAATGGAGAAAATTGTGTCTGTTATTGCATAAATTTCATAATTTTATAGTATTTTACTACATAACAATGGCTATAACCATCTGAACTTGAGACATCCAGTTACATTTCCTGGGAGTGTATCGGTAAGGACTTGTAAACAGTACATAGTATGTTTGGAAAGACATGTTTCTTACACTGGTACATTACATACAGTGAAAAGCTACATGCCAGGGTTGAAAAAGTGGAGGAAGGGGGGAATACATTTGAAACCATTTGTCATTCATCCAAAATCATCTACAGGGCCATAGAAGGAAATCCTAAAACCCCAGAGGAAATAAACTAGTAACTTCATGGCCACATACACATTGTGAAGTGTTTGGTATCCTGTGGTTAAGGTAACTCACCATGCCAGGTGTATCAAAAAGTCGTGGATATTCCTGCAATATCTTGGTAAATGGTTGCCCTGGATTTTTACGGATCCACTCTGCCCTATTGACAGCTGTCTTCTCCATATAGGAGGTGAGTGTTGAGATAGGTGTGATGTTGTGCTTCAGCCATTCTACCATGCTTTGGCACTCTTCAAACGATGCATCAGATTCTAAGGAAGTAATAAACATTTCATTTATCAATAAAATGACAGTAAACCTTTTGAAACCTACACAAGAAAGACAGAAAAATGACTTACGTGGTAAAGTAGCAGAAATCAATGTGTTCTTGGGTGTTCCAATTTCACATGCCAGTGGAACTTGCTTGTCGCAATGACTTCGTCTGGCATTTCGAAGTCTTTCTTCAATCCACCCTGTTGCCGTATGGCGGCCTTTACCAGGAGTATACCATGCTTCCTGTATGGTCAAGACAGCAAAACATTCTGCATTACAACACAAGCTTCTTTCTTAATAGTAACTGTTTATTAAGCAATACATTATTGATGGCATCGATATAATATTCTACAAATAACAACTTTTTATGCTTAGCAGGCTAATACAAACTAATCTGACCACAAGTATATTAATTTATTCCCTGAAGATTTGAATGTGTTGTCTGCTGAAGGGGAAACAACATCCATACCTTTTACAGTATGCTCACACATACACACACACTCCCAGCGATTTATGTCGCTGGCACATCAGAGGGTAAATGGGAACCAAGAACACATCAAAAAACATAGAAATACTCAGTATCTTAATCGCCAAGGTCACAAAATGGATATTAGCAAAAAAACGTCCAGGCCCCTTAATAGCCCTCTTCAGGACTATGAATTGCAACCAATATCTGATGAAGTCAAAGATATACTTACAAAACCATAACCTTCATCATCTTTGAGAGTTGGAAATTCTTCTATAATTGCCCTCGCCATTCTAATCTTAACGTCTGACTTCGGTCTGTTGCAATGAAAAAAAAGTAATAGTTTATATTGTTCATTACAAGCATTACAGGCTTTTGTTACACTGTGGAGCTATGCATTAAATTTTATGTAAAGAGCACTCTTAATAAAAAATCTGTATACTTTAGTGAACTGTACTACTGTACTAAAACAATTCTGAAATGCAGTATGCCTAATTCATTTGCATCCAAATAGGCAACTTACTTTTTACATGGCCTGAACTGTTTTTTTTTTTTTTGGTCAGAATAAATCATCAATTTACCTTTATGCAGGTTAATAAACACCATTCAAAATAATAAACAGCAATCGACAACTTAAGAACAGTATTTGCATTTCAATGTGCACAGCATACTATACAGTAAACTCACAGAGGCAGTATGTACTGTCAGACGAGGTACTGTTGGCCAATCAGACTTTTCTAATCTGTCATAACATACTGTGCACATGAAGCATTCTGGACTTATAACCAATGCCTTACCTGTCTCCAAAGTGCTGAATGATGTGTGCAACGACAAGTCTAACGAATGCCATTCTACTTTTTCTTGTCAATTCTCCTTCCTCAATCTCAGTTATGACAGATTGCCCCATGGCCGAATCCTCCAACAATGCCCTGACATTCTGAAAATAATTACACAATATGAATAGCACATACTAGGCGGTCAAGTTGGCTGTCCATTTTCAGTGTTTTGTGGGAAAAGGGAATGAAACTTAGTTGTGGTAGCTGTACGTGGCAGATATTTCTAAGCCTTGCTTGAAAATGTTTGCATATCTACATTTTGAGGAATGCTTCTAGGTGAACATTCAAAACAGCAAGTTATAAAAATAGATGTATGATGATACCATGCTCCATGAGAAGGAACAAGCCCCCCCCCCCCCTTCTCATGTGAGAACCCTTGCTGGCTGGTGGCTACACTGTAGGTTATATCAGCATGAACAAGTTTATTGATGTTCTTGAACAGATTTGATAACAGCTGGTTCGGGTAATCTCAGCTCAGGAATCTAGCAGATAAGAGGTGTAACAAAATGAGTGGCATGTGCTACCCAGTTTGTTTATGTAATTTAAGTTGTCAAGTTCAGGAACAAATGTCATTTTGGTTATCTTTTGGCGTTCCAAGAAAGCTCTTCGTCATTGCGCAATAATCAGAGGACAACTTCTTTCTCTCATGTCTAATCTATACTGTACAGATCAGATCAGTGGGTTGTGTACGCCAACCGTTAAAAGCTAACCTGCTATTTTAGTCAGTTAATGTACCTATACTGTTTTCAGGATATCAAATTCATTTGAAACCACTAGTGAATTCCGTCGTAAGTATTACTATGTTCACTTTATCGAGTATGATTAATGACGGAAAATAGGTTTCAACTGTACGTAATGGAGGCTCTTCTCACTGTGGCGTAATACTACATGTGACACTTAGTTACAGCCTAGCCAAAGGCTTTGCAGTGGGTTCCACTTCCAGTATTACTTGCTAAGCTACAGCTACTAGTCAGTACTATATATATATATGCAAATCTTACTACCAAAGCATTACTACTTTATTAGGTCGGGATTTTCTACTGTATGTGCATATCTCATGATTATGTGGATGCACTGTGCATGTGCTTTGTACAGAAAAGATACATGTATATAGCCTAAAGGAAATGAATGATGATTTGTAAATTAAATATAGGCCTACTTACAAAGTCAGACTTGAACTTCTTTGGTGGTGGGGTACAGAAATCTCCACTACCTGCAGATGAACCACTTGATGGAACAGGACTTTGTGAGCAATCTAGCACTACTGTTTCTGTTACCATACTCCCTGGTTGGGGGGGGGGGGGCTTTGATGGAAACTGAAGTAGAAATAATGGAGCATGCATAAATGTACATACAAAACTGCACTCTTAAACACTTCGAATATTGTTGGCATGTCATACACTTACTTTGTTGTAACTACACATAATGGGAATATGTTGGTATATATGCACAGTGTACTGTGACAGGCAGTAACTTTTCTCAGGACTTACTTGTACTGTACAGCAGATGTTCAGTGAATGCGGTGTCTTAGGACAATGAAGAGATGTGATTCCTCCCTCTGGTCATAAGACTTTGCTGCATGGTAAGGTTGAAAATCAAGCAGATCCTCTACACGATGCATGCTCCATAATCCCGCTAATAAAGGCTTTCTTACTATGTAAGAATGTGTGTGGCGATCAGACTTCACGGTGTGAAGTAATTCAGTGACAAGTTTGATCCCATCATCTAAACAAACAACATAAACTATCTGCTGAAACACAGGCTCAAGATCATCGTTTTTGCCAGTTACAACAACCATATTTCGCTGATATTTCTTTCCATATGCAACACACCAATTTGCTATGTATATTTCTTCCATAGGGTGAACACCAAGTACATCTCCTATGACTCTAGCTTCTGGCAAAGATGCAACTAGTACTGTTGACCCTGGTCCAACTTCTCTATCCCGTTCGACAAGATTCTTTGCACTTATCATGTTGAATGCAAAGTATATTTGCTGTCTGTAGCTGAGTGTTTTCAAGATGTTCCTAAAATTGCACACTATGTGACCTAATCTTTTGAAGAACCTATGCATTTGCCTCGAATCGCATTGTCCAATAGCGTACAAGTGGTCCCATCTTACGGATTTGACGAGGATAGTGTGTCATAAAGTGGTGCTTTGGCTTCAGATGGCACGTCGGGAATAATTCCAGGAAGTGCTTATGGTGGTCTTTGATAACATGCTTTAGAAACAGTGTATCATCTGCAGTAATTTCATATGAAAATATTATATCCATGCAGTCTAAAAGTAGAAGAAGTAACTCAAAGTACTCATTGCCTTCTGGTACCTTGTCACTGATAAGAAGGGGAAGATGGCGAACCAGACACCACATCTGTGAGGCGGTCTGGTGGGAAGGACCGTCAGGGGATTGCAGTTTGGAAGCAGATATCACAGAGGGTTTATTTTTAGAATCCACTGATCCATAATCAAAGCTTGTGATCCTGCTGTTCAGTAGATCCAACGTGAAGTGGCCCTCTTGTATCAGGGTAGCAAGGACAAGATGAACTTCCAGGTTGCAGACACCTTCTAAAAGGTCGTGCATTATGTCTGGTGCAAAATTGTTGGTTACATGAAAGTTATTGATATCATTTAACAAACACGATGACTTTATACCGGTTGTGGAGGGATTGTTTATCCTCACATCGATTTCATAGTCCTCTTGCTTTCGAAGGCATTCTGGTCTTTCAGTGGTAGCATACCGCATGTCATCTTTATGCAACTTGCAATGCCTGCAGAAATGGTTGCCAACAAAACTTTCAACAAAGCCTAACAGACCATTGACACCAAGATTGTCACCAGTAACCTGAGCAACACTGACTTTCACGAGTCCATTGTAAACATCAGAATCAATGTGTAAGCCATTGGTCTCCAACTCTTTTATGTCAGCAACAATGGGTCTCATAAAAGTATTATAACCATAACTTTTTGCATCTCCAGCATTGAACATTGCAACAAGAAAGCAATTGCATAAAGATGAACGGAATTTGGGAGGTATGTTCAATATATTGTGCAATAGACCACTCCAACCTTATGGAAACCAGCCTTAGATCCAAGTGGATTGGCCACTTCGCACTCGTCAATATATAACAAAAGCTGAATATTTTCAGGATTTGAAAAAAACACATGCTCTTTACAATATTGACCATCGTGAAAATCTCGTAAAATGCCATCATTGCTTGACCTGTACGGTAACACAGTAGACATAAAGTCCAAGCTTTCCAGAATGCATTTCAAGAGCTTCTGTAGTGGAATGTATTGAAAAGTAATATGCTTTGGACGTTGTTCAACATGCCCAGTGGTTGTATTGTGGTATGGAAAAAAAACCACTGCGATTGGTTCTTCGATTGGTCTAACAAAAAATCCAGAATTATCAAAATATTTTTCCTGTTGGTAAGATGTTGCCAGTTGTCTATAAGGAGCTTCACAACGTCCAAATGTATCCAGCAAGTGTCTAACATCTCCGTCATCTTCATTAAAGCCTCTTTCGTGTAGAAATTTAGATGTCATTGCCTTCAAACCACCGACAATGTCAAGAAACAAACTAGATGACTCTTGAACTACCATATCAATGGTGGATTGTACAATACTGCTAGAAGCTTTCATTCTAGCAATGCCAACTGCCACCATCTCATTGATTTTGTCCTGGCTGAAGTCATCCCACAAATCATCTGCTATAGAGTTACCTTCCTCATCTGAATCATATCCACTTCCTTCTTCACTGACATTGCCAGGTATGATTTCATGATCATGTTCCTCTGGATCATCATCTACTGGATTATGATTTCTCTCAATATGCCGTCGTAATGCAGTGGAATATCGAAATGTACGCTTACATTCATCTTGAGAACAAACAACTGGACAAGTGAACATTCGTCCAAAAAGAAGTGCATGCACGTTTTTCATATGTGAAATGAGTCTATTGACACTCCCTTTAATAACACGGGCACACTTTGGACAAATATAACCCATATTTCAGCAGATGTTCCTACTTCCACATGTGAATTGTTCAAGTTTTCTGTACATCATACCTGATCTTTTTTCAGTTTGTTCAAGTTTGCCATGAACTTCAATCTCGGTCCAACTTGTTTTATTAGTTCCTTTACAGCATAAATATCAAGGAGCATGAACGCCTGTTCATCGATAAAATTCTCTGTAAAAAGGATTCAAACAAAAACACAGTGCATATTGGGTTAAATTAAAACATGGATTATTATATCTGATATCTCCCCTGTACCACTTAATGAGCTCCCAAATTTTCAATCCTAAGTCAAGGAAAGACATGAGTTGATGAGGAAACACTTGCACCCTAAAGCTGCATGTTGAACCACTGTTAAACAGTAGTGTACTGTTCTAGTAAAATATTCTTCCATCTGTTCATTAACCCCAAAATATTAAAACTGCAATAACTCCCAGTGCCAATGTGTGACAAGGTTGATATTTTGGGACAAGTTGTGAACTGGTTAGGAGAACATTTTGAAATTTAACATTCATGTGGTCCGAGGTCACCAAAGGTCAATTAATGTTAAAAAACAAGTATTTTTGCGATAACTTGAGAACAAATTGTCCGTTAGGGTTGGGAGTTGCTTCAATGCAATCCAATTGTCGACCCGCATCTGAGTGACCCTTGACCTCAATTTGACCTCTGGTGACCTTTAAGTTTTTTGGGGATTTTTACAGTTTCGATGCTATTTTCAGATGTCAAAGGTACCTTCCGATCAAAAATGTCAATGAGTTGACACCCTGGTGAGCTTTGTGTGTGAAGTTATACAAGGTCAAAGTTAATTTTCAGACATTTAATGCAATAACCCCCAGTGCCAAAGTGTGACACGGATAATATTATGGGACAAGTTGCAAATGGTATAGGGGAATATTTTCAAACTTAACGGTCATGTGATCCAAGGTCACCAAAGGTCAATGTTAAAAAACAAGTATTTTGGGGGGAGAAAATGGGCAAATAAAAAATGTTTGAATTTTTATAGTTCTGATGTTATATTCACGTCTCACGGATCAAATTGTCTATGGGTTGACCCCAGGTGACCTTTGTGTGTGAAGTTATATGAGGTCAAAGTTAATTTACAGACATTTAATGCAAGAAATCCCAGTGCCAAGGTGTGACACAGTTGGTATTTTGGGACAAGTTGCAAATGGTATAGGGGAATATTTTCAAACTTAACGGTCATGTGATCCGAGGTCACCAATGGTCAATAAATGTTAAAAAACAAGTATTTTTACGATAACTTGAGAACAAATTGTCCGATAGGGTTGGGAGTTGCTTCAATGTAATCCAATTGTCGACCCGTATCTGAGTGACCCTTCACCTCAACTTGACCTCTGGTGACCTTTAAGTGTTTTGGGGATTTTTACAGCTTTGATGCTATTTTCAGATGTCAAAGGTACCTTCTGATCATAAATGTCAATGGGTTGACCCCCGGGTGACCTTTGTGTGTGAAGTTATGCAAGTTCAAAGTTAATGTTTAGACATTTAATGCAATTAACTCCCAGTGCCAAGGTCTGACACGATTGATATTTTCGGACAAGTTGTGAATGGGGTGGTGGAACATTTTCAAACTTAACGGTCATGTGATCTGAGGTCACCAATGTTATCATATCTGTTGACCCGCTTGTAGGTGACCTTATATTTCTTACATTTTCGACGCCATATTCAGATCTTAAAAGTGCCTTCCGATCAAAACTCCGATCACAATTTGTGATCACAAAAGTGTTGGCTATAGTGTTGGTTACTTTATGAGTACATGTAGGACCACAATTACTTGGACTATTTGAGCCCAATCTTGCTATGATCATATTATGTGTATTGTCATATACCACTATGCAAGGAACCACAGTGCCCTTGGGCTCTTGTTACTATTTTATTTTATTTATTTTTAGTCTGTACATGCTATCTTTAAAATCGCATCCCATATCTTTTTGTAGCACGGTTAACAATAAAACAATCAATAAATAAAAAAGGAATGTTGCAGCTCATTCTACTAGCATATTATTCTATACTACACCTGGTCCGTAAGTTTCCGAGGTCGCTAAAGACTTTTGTTCAAGTAATGAACACAGGAATTTTTTGGAAAGTGCATGTGCACTATAATAGTATTGATAGCATACTAACACATCATATATATTTAAGTGATATGCCCGGTGTGTATTGGTTCATAGTATAACGAGTGGTGGTTGTGGAATAAGAAAGTGCCCCTCTGATATAGTGCCCCCCCCCCCCAATTTTTGAAGCTTCCTACACCCCTGTTTGCAGTTAAACATTTACAATGAGGCTGATATCCATAATTGTTAAATAAAGACCTGTTTCCATGTTCCCGTAATAGGCTAAACTCCATGGCTAAACTACTTCACCATAGAAGTAAACCATAGAGGTAATATAAAC
>KN882403.1:128773-143071 GCA_000934455.1 Apostichopus parvimensis | reverse complement strand
CGCACACACACTCTTATGGTGTAATTTTTAAGGTTCTTTGGCGACTAAATTTCTTTTTGTGTCTCGCTCTAGTGAGACGATGGAATATTCAACGTATTTTCCATCCGTTTAACGTTAGATATTCCTCGAAAGAATTCTCAGTGGTATGCAAACCTACGTCTCGATATTCCGAAGAACAGAGAGGCAAAATAAATGAAATGGGGGTGTAGGCGGTTTTACACTATCTAACGCAACGTAGTGGCCAAGAACCTGAAGTATTTTTAAGGGAGGGCCCGAGGAACATGAACTTATAGCATGCTCCTCATGGTGAAACATAATTGCACCTTTTAGGTGAATTGAGTGTGCTTTTAATAGTAGGAAAGACTAGCGTAGGTTCTTATGACCAACTAGACCGGTTTCTGCTCTCAACTTTTATAGGAGGAGCTTCATCAGTAGTAAGCCTTTGAATATTTTATATTCGGCATGAGCGTCTCGTTCTCAAAATGCATCTATTTTCTGTGCACGAGTTTTTATGGACTCATAGTGCATCTATAAGAGCATCTAAAAGAGCTTCGTGTGAACCTTGAGAGTCAGCTGATTCTTCGTTAGTCCGAAACCTTGAGTTAACAAGTAAATCTTTGAGATTTTGGGCCTTTTTTGTAGGCAAGAATCGGTTCTTTTGGAAACAGTTTGGATAATTCCGCGTGTTGCGAGATTAAGTGCCATTGTTTCAAAAGTGCTTTTTTTCAAATGCGTTTGTAAACCCTTTTTTGCATTTTATTCTGCATGACGAAGCGGATTCTCATTTTTTCTTTTTGGGTCTTTTAATGACTTGAGAAAATCACTTCGTTTAGGGTTTTCTGGAGTTGCTCGGAACTTCAGACCTTTTCCTGGCGCAAAAACTCTATATTGGACATTTTTCTGTCTGATGGGTTCTTTAAGAAACTTTTTTAGTGTTTCTACTTCTTTTCGAAGATATTGGGCTTTTGAGTGACTACTTGTAGTCTATAGCTCCCTGTTGGTGGTGCGGAATTTTCGGAGCTTTTATTAGCTTTCACTGATCGGACATGTTTGCGTTTTTACATAACGAGGAAAAAGGAAGAGCTAGATTTGCTATAGGAGCTTCTAAAATTGACTCTAGGTCGGTCTCGGCTCATGATTACTTTTCTAGAAATCTCTCCCGTTGCCTTTTTGCCTAGCGGGATAACTCTTCTCTCCAGATTCTGCGGAGTGTTCTGCCTGCCCGTTGGAGTACTTGATTCCAAGAATCAAAGAAACTCCTTCGAGTGGTTCAGTTGCCCCGGGAGTCTAGTTGGGTCTCTTAGGACCTTGAATTGATAGGTGGCGTTTTGATCGCCGTCTATCTAAGAGATTTCTTTTTATGAGAGTAATGAGCATTGAGCGGAGCTCCTTCAGCGCATCTGTGTGGCTTCTGACCTTTTTGTAGGTTTCCTCTTTCAAATGGATCCTGTTTTAGGTTGGTCCATGACTGGATATGCCTTTTGACACTGGTCAAAAAAATGGTCAACTTTAGTGTAGCGGGTATTGGCTTAAGTGTGTAATCCAATGGTCAGAATGAGTAGAAAACAGCAGCGGAAAAAAAGGAAAAAAAAATACGAAAAAAAAATTGTCAACTTTAGTGTAGAGGGTATTGGCTTAAGCGTGTAATCCATAGGTCAGAATGAGAAGAAAACAGCAGCGCAAAAAAAGGAAAAAATACGAAAAAAAATACGAAAAAACAAATTGTCAACTTTAGATGTGAACAATCTCAAGAAGTGGTGGGTGCGTCATTTTCTCCTTTTTTCTCTTTCTTTTCCCTTCTTTTCCCTTCCTTCCTTCCTCTTCTTCCTCCTCTTTCCCCCCTCTTTTTCCCTTTTTTCTTCTCTTTTTTCTCCTCTTTTTCTTACCCGGGGGGCGCGCCCCCAACGCCCCCCCCCCTGGATACGCGCCTGTAAGAACCTACGCTAGTCTTTCCTACTATTAAAAGTACACTCAATTCACCTAATAGGTGCAATTATGTCTCACCATGAGGAGCATGCTATAAGTTCATGTTCCTCGGGCCCTCCCTTAAAAATACTTCAGGTTTTTGGCGACTACGTTGCGTTAGATAGTGTAAAACCGCCTACACCCCCTTTCATTGAAACTAATTGTCTTAGTTTCAAATTTGGAATAAAAACGATCGCGTTTCAGGGAAGAGCAGCTGGATATATTAGGCTTTTCTTTCACCAAGTTATGCCTATTAGGAATTTGAAGTACTCCCACATAAAAAATAACGCAACTGATTTCCAAAAAGGGGGGGGGCCGGGGCCGGGTCGGCCCCCCCCCTGGATCCGCCCCTGCAGTGTATCATACAGCTGTGAACATCAACGCATTGAGTTATAACGTAAAGTATTGAACAAACATAAAAAATAAATATATTTATTTTCAATCTGTCTTGCTCTGGGATACCTAAATAGTGTACGATATAAGCTACCGTAATTATGTGGGATTCCCATATCACACAATTAATACTTACGCTGTCAACAACATACATAGCCACGGGTTCTGATGAGATATGATCCAGCCTGTGGCGTGGAGATTTGTGGCCAGTGTTGTCAAATATAAAGCTACTGTACGCGCACTCTGTCACCGCTGAACTTTCAGTGCACTCTGTAGATTCCTTGACCCACGTATCCAGCCAGCAAAGCAACTAAAGATCAAAATAGCTGACAAAGGGAGATTGGTTTTCATTTCAAATTATGTTTTCCCACTTGACATGGTAGTCTACTTTTCGTTCGGTGAGTAGCATGCAGAAGCCTGACATACTGTACGCCATGCGTTAGCCTAAGCATAACGTTAAGCCTAGTCGTAAGTTCTGCGTCCATAGAGAGAAAAAAACTGAACATACTGCTTATCTACTGGGAAAAGCCTGTATAACTATAAGTGAGAGTGCCTGCCGTTTCGATCCCAGGAATTTAATTGACATGCAAGACTGGAAGAAATAATATTTTGCACTGGGTGCTCAAAAAGAAACTGAACATGCACTGAAAATACTGTCAACAAATAAAATGAAAATATGTGAGCTAATTTTTTGCATGGAAATTTGAAAATTGCATATTTTTCACATAGGGCCTATGCATAAGACCATCGTGTGTATATACGAAGTGTTTCAAATCATAGATCTATCATTTCAAGGCCAAAAAGAAGATAGTGTGAAGTTTTGTGCCATAACAAAAATGGCAGTCAACAACATATATATACAGGCCTATTCCATCACAGGTACTCGTAACCAGTGTTACCAGCGTTAGCGTTTTTACACTAGATTTAGCGTTTTTAGACTTTTCTGGTGTTCTAGCGTAGGTTTTTTCAAAATTGGCCAAATGTAGCGTTTTTTGCCCGAAATTGATGGTTCACAAAAATATTGCACGTATCCGAAACATTCGAGGTGAAATTACCGCTTGGCAACACACTTGAACCTATTTATATGTTACTTTTACACAATGTTATCACGGTCGATATATTTATTATGAATTATGCAGAACGTACGTACAGCTGAGACGCATATTTGCATGCAGTAAATGTGATGAGCGGAACTTTGGGCTATACTGTGTGAGTTTATGTACACACTACGTACACAGCCTTACTCCGCGGATTGAGACGAGAATCGTTTCTTGCAGTTAAATTTTGTCTGAATTAGTTGTAGTTTTGTTGATTCTACAGTTGTTTTGTTATGATACTGAGCCATTATGACTTGAAATTTGTTAAAATAATCATAAAACTGTCTATCATATGAATAAGTGCAACTTCTGATGGAAGGTAATAGGCTACATGTATTACATATGTTCATGAAAATCTATATCTAGCGTTTTCTGGGGTTTTACTTTTGCAAATCTAGCGTTTTTTTGGCAAGTGCCGCTGGTACCGCTGCTCGTAATATAAACAGGGAGCCTGTTTATATACTATACACCTAGATAACGTTACCAGTGCCTGTGTATTCCATTATGGTATGTATTGAATACCCTCATAGTATACTCGCACGTTAGTTGTATTATTACAGTAGGTGTATAGTAAAGGCTTCATAATTGACGCATCTTCGTAATTGACGCACCTTCAAATATTACTAGCAACGATACAGCAGACAACCTAAACTTTTTGCAGAGAAGCAGAGTTACATATTTCATAATATTGAATCCATTTCAGGTATGTGTTGATCAAGTTGTGGGTTTTTTAAAGCTTTTAACACCCTCCCCTCAGCTTTGCACATATTTTTAGCATTTGGAAATCTAACTCCCTAAAAATAACCAACATTACCTCAACATGATACCACTACTCTATGGGACCTGACCTGTCTGAACTTAGAGGCTCAGAGCATAGCAAGCAGAATCTAGAGTCAATGGATATACAGTATATACTTACAGTACACAGTACACAAAACTTACTACAAAACTTAATACAAACAAACAAACAAACAAACAAACAAACAAACAAACTTACAAACAAAACTTACAAAACTTACTACAGTACTTACAGTACACAAAAGTTACAGTGAGCTTATCGACAGATTTCGGGGTATGAAAGAACTTGACTCGGCAGACATTTTTTGTTCAAATTTTGCTTAATTGTATGTTGTGTAGGAGCATAACAATAATTATTTTGAAATCATTACACTGCTGAGGAACTACACATATGAAAAATGCATACAGTTGAGTGATTTGGATTTTTCCTTGATAGACATCATTGATCAAATCCTTTAGTGCATCAATTATGAGCCCACCATGCTATACTTACATGCTGCAAGAAATCATGTTGGCAAAAATGGATGTCTTCAGATGCACATGTATGTGTTCTGGCTCCATGTGTGTAAGAGGCATAGGAGGAGTCATAAATCTAGCGGCGCTATGATGAATCTTTGATTACAATCTTGTGGACAGGCAACCTACAACTCCATCTGTCTAGATTAAATGTGTTCTTAATCTGTTTTTGTTTCATTTGCCCTTGAAGAAGGTCCTGCTAGGATAGCTTAATATACTGTACTTTCATACTGATTAGCATTCAGTAGCAAGTTCTTTTGAGGAAGTAAACAATTCCACTGTTACCCCATTTCAGTTGAACAGATTAATCAATTTATGCAAAACCATCCAGAAGTATAATGTCAAACCATCCAGAAGTATAATGTCACCAAACTACTTTCATTTCAATACAAACTTGAAGGAAAGATAAGAAAAAGGAAACAAGAAAAAGTAGGAAAGCAATGAAAATTTTTCATCATTTATCTTGTAAATCCTTTATTCTTTCAGATCACACACCACTTTTCAGATGTTGCATCCAAAATTGGAATGAAAATGATAAGTCTAGGAGTCCAGCCATTTGTAAAATATCTGTTACTTGTTGTGGTAAGTTAATAATACCTTGCGGTGAAATTCTTAGTGTGATATATATATCACTGTTTGAACACTTTCATTTACTGCAGACTGTGCAGAGCAACATACTTTGCAAAATTGTTGTGGTAAGTTAATAACACCTAATACCTTAGGGTGTAATTTTCAGTGTGATAAATAGCACTGTATGAACAATTTCTTTTCCTGCAACATTCTACGCAAACTTGGTAAACTGTGGCACAGCTGCAAACACATACAGTACTGTAGGTCTTATGCACTGAACCATAACATCTTCATTATTTTATGAGAAGCAAAGTTCAGAAGTCTCAAAATTGCTAGATATAGCTATTTATAGATCTAACTTACAGTCTTACTATGCCTCAGAATTCACCGTTTGACATCTAATTTTTAAATTGTCTCTGGAGGAGAACCCCCAGCCCCCCTACATGGGAGTCAAATTCAGGGACATTTATAAGTCCTTCCATGAATGTTAATGCCCCTACCTACAAACCACTTATATAAATTGCTTTTAGCTATGTATGTGGATGATGAGTGGCTATGAGCTTATACACCTCTTCCTCCACAGCTACCCCCCCCCCCCCCCCCCCCTGACACACCTTACCTTGGATCCATGCCTATATCTTTCCCTTACAACCTCCAGCTTGTTCTCTGTTAACACATTAACCTTTCTTTTCTACTTTTGCAGAGTTTGAGTGTTTCTGTCACCCCTGTCAAATCAGAATTACCACAGATTTTAAGTGCACTAGGACATGAATCAATACAAAAAGCTGTATTAGATATAAAAAAAACAGGTAGAGTATTAAATAATTAATCAAAGACCAAGAAACTGCTCAATTTCTTACCTAAAAGATGAAGAAAACCCCAATTATGATATTATGCATAACAAGAAAAGACTTTTAGTACAGTATGTTGTAATGTTAGTGACACAATCACAGTCTGGTATTTAAGATAGAAACCATTTCTAAAATGGTACAGTGATAGATAGATAAGATTTGATGGGAGAGGGGAATTGGCATAGGCCATGATGATGATATGTTATAGTAAAGTATCTGTAAGATGATTCAAATTTGATTTACAGCCCTTTATGGGGAGCCACATGAGAGATGTACCATACGTGGTAAATGCGAATAGCAGATAAAAGTGCAGATTAATATCGACTTACCTTTTTGGTTCCTTGCTTTAGCAATTTAAGGAACCTATGTAGTCAGGTTGGCATGTTTGTGTGTGCGTCTGTGACACTTGCTTGGGTACGCTGTAACTCAACAAGGGAAAGTAGGACTTAATTCAAACTTGGTATGTAGATCCTCCATAGTGAGAAGGTGTGCCCTATTTTTCTTGGTGCCTGTGAAGGTTACCAAAGGTCAGTTCAGTTAGAATATTGAATATTGACAACAGCAATAACTCCCATTGACAGGGTCCGACATGGTTGATAATTTGGGAGTAGTTGTGAATGGGGTAAGGGATCGTTTCCAAACATGACGGTCATGTGATCAAAAGGTCAACAAAGGTCAATTAGTGGTCGAAAAGTAGTAGTTTTGCAATAACTTGTGAACAAAATGTCTGTCAAGGTTGGGAGTTACACTATTGTAATCCAGTAGTCGACCCACATCTAGGTGACCTTTGACCTCAGGTTGACCTCCGGTGACCTTTATTAGTTTCTTTGGTTATTTGAATTTTCGTGGCCATAATTGGATCTCAAAGGTACCTTCCGATCAAAATTGTCCATGGTTAACCCCTGTGCGACCGTCGTGTGCGAAGTTATCAGAGGTCAGTACTCAGTACAGAGAAGTACAGTTAGGATGGTCGTACAGACTTGTCATGTTGCTTTTTGGAATCAGCGTGTCAAACTACATCTGACGGTTAGGTCAAAGGTCAAATCTTGAAAAATATGCTCATTTTAAGAGATGCGGGGCAAAACAAAAATAGTTTGTCAGTATTTTGATATATGATAGAGCTCTTTGTGCTCTATAGAGGAAACCAACTTCCGCTTCAATCGGACACCCAGTTCTCAAGTTATGAGGGGCCAAAGGTTGGATCTGATACCTTATTAACACTAACATTGAGTGTGTACATTGGAGCACATATCAAAGTTAGGACAGATTTCACATCATCGAGGGAAACATTTTTGATAAAAACCATCAGGTCATCTAAGGTCATTCAAGGTTGCTTATGTGCAAAAAACTGCCAACTTATGCTAATTTTTGCAACAACTTCTAGTCACGAAGTCTGACATGGCTGATATATTGGGACAAGTTGTAAATGTAGTAGGGGCACGTTTTCCAAAATAACCGTTATGTGATCCAAGGTCACAAAAGGTCAATTATGGGTCAAAAATGTTTTTTTGTTTGTAATAACTTGTAAAACTCCCACTGACAGGGTACGACATGGTTGATATTGTGGGACTAGTTTTGAATGGGGTAAGGGATCGTTTCCAAACAAAGCTGTCATGTTATAAATCCAAGGTCAACAAAGGTCAATTAGGGGTCACAAACTAGTTTTTTGCTATAACTTGAGAACAAAATATCCATCAAGGTTGGGAGTTACGCTGTTGTAATCCAATAGACGACCTGCATTTGGGTGACCTTTGACCTCAGGTTGACCTCCAGTGACCTGTATTAGTTTCTTCAAGTTGATTAATTGAATTTTCGTGGCCATATTCCGATCTAAATTGTCCATAAGTTGACTCCTCTGAAACCTTTGTGTGCGAAGTTATTTTTGGTAAAAATTTGGTAAAATTCTTAATAAGTACAGTCAGGATGATTCTGTGAGTTCTGTAAAAAAGAGCCAACTCTTGCTCATATCAGTCACCTGGTCCTCAACAGGTTCTCAAAAGGACCAACAGTTGATTTGTGATATTTTTGGCAATAATATTGTGTGTGTACTGTACATCGGACCACATAACAATTTTAGGACAGTGCTGCTCCCTTGTAAATATTCCTAATAAGCAAGGAACCATAGTGCCCTTGGGCTCTTGTTATGCTTAGGGATATATAGCTCAAAGGAATAACGAAGGCAGGGATCAAAGACAATTTATATTATTCAGTAACCTAAAAACTCTAATTAATATTCAATTTTTAAGTTAACCGCTTCCTGTTTGACTGAATACGCTCGCTTTGGAAATTGGCTCCTAAGCCCTCACCACAACACACAGTAAGCCGCAATTGATTCGTAATAAACCTGAAATTCCACATCGATGACGTCAGAGAGGAACAACTCAATCGAGCAGTGGCACTTCTCCGTACAAACGCTGTGCTAAAAGCACAATCAGTAAACAACAATTTTATTAGAATTTCTCAACTAAAACAAAAGAAATCAAAGAAGGTTCAATGGCAGGGCTGCAGCCTAATGATTTTGATTCGATGTTCACAGCAGAAGAATTACAGGCAAAGAAAATGTAAGAGTAAACAGGGAAGAAGAGGATCGTGTGGCAACTGTGCGATAATGCCTATGGAGGTGGAGCGTGTTTGTTAATTTCCACAAAGACGATAATTTTGCGAAGCTTCTTTCATCCCCAGAAGGCCGTTTTACAGTCAATATTGACTTTGAAACCATTTACTAAAATAAAGCTGTACTAATAGCTACCTTAGTGATAAGGAACAACATCCATGGCCAAGCAAGGAACATTCCATTTGAAGTTTGATATGACGTAAGCCAAAGTCTAGCAAGGCATGCTGTGTGCTTAACGTTACAGTCTGCCTACATTGTTACTTTAGCGTACAGGTCTAGCTTCAGTGTACGTGTTGAGCGTAGCCTAGCTAGGCCTTCTTTTTAACGAAAATTTTAAGAAAAGAGAACTCGCAAGTTTTTTCGTAACTATGACCTTCAGGTGCCTCATTTATGTTTTAAACTGTGTTGGGCTTATAGGAAATTGCCCTAGCCCTAGCAACAACAGCTGAATATTTTTCAGGGGGAGTCTACCACATGGAAAATGACTTTGATACGAGAGTTGTTCATCTCTGACGTGATCAATATAAAAATTCAGCTATTGACGTAATTAATGGCAGCTTACTTTATTTTGTGGTGAGGCCTTAGGATCAAATTTCAGGGTATTCAGTCAAACAGGAAGCGGTTAACTTCAAAATCAAATATAAGAGAGTTTCAGGTTACTGAATAATATAAATTGTCTTTGATCCCTGCCTTCATTATTCCTATAATGTCTATTGGCATTCACATTGTCCGTTAACTCTGGCTTGTTTGAAAAGTAAACAGGAAAGGAATATGTTAAAATACTTACCAAGGTCTGTCAAAGAAGATTAAATTTTGAATTTCAGAATCCAGGCACCCGTCACATTGTGGAGCTGGTTACTGAGAGTGTAGAGAGGAAGAAGAATTTCATGGGCGTTAAAGGCTAAAGCAGCATTTTGCCTCCTTTTCTATGATTTTTCTCAATCTCACTGACTCCACTATGCCATAACGACATACTGTACATAACTAGCTTATCTAATTAAATCTTACTTCAAATGGTGGCATAAAAGTTGAAAAATTTGCAACTTTCAACTTTGTTTTTCTCCAAGATATTTTCCGTTGGGATCCCAATAAACCTCGCCCATAATATGAATATTTAAACACTACGAACGTCATTGACCAATACGTAATATAACACCATGCTTGATTTGTGTACAGTCTATATGGCAGTTGTACCAGGGAGTTTCATAACAACTCCCTGGTTGTACCAACGCAAAGTCTTGAGTCTATTTTTAGCAACGGCTCATAACTAAACCTGCATCTCTGAATGGTTGAAATCAAACTAGTGGGTTTGGGGGAACTGTATGCGGTTAATTTTAAGTGTGGACTTTCATTATCTGCAAATATCCTTAATTACTCGCCAATTAACGTTGTTGGCAGGGAAAAACTTAGCTAATATCTTAGTTTGCTGTTTTGTGATTGATATGTAAAAAACTTGATGGATATGTCAAAAAAGTAGAAAACGGCGACCAAACGCAAAATGCTGCTTTAAGAGTGAGTTGAAGCAGACTTCTTTCATTTGAAACATTAATTTGAGACCAGAAGTCTTGAATTCTTTCTACAGTAGTTGTGTCAAAACTTGGCATAGTTAACTTGGCGGAGCTAAGAAAAAGGTTCAAGATTTTTCTTGAGTTGAGGGGAGCAACCTGAAGGAGAGGAGAGGAGGTGGGGTGGAAGGAGTGTGGGATTGCAAAAGTACCTGAAAATTCCATAGCCTGTAACCAAGGATCACACACCAGCTTGATTTGTAAAATCTCAGAAAGCAGTCCCGAAAGGGACTGCAAGCTCAGTTAAGCATTTTGTGTACCTAGTTAAATGAACAATTTAAAACTGATTTTCAAAACAATCTCAGATGTTCATCTAATATGTGGTTGAAAATTGTGTGGACTGTTTGTTTGGGCTGTTCAGTTTCTTTCTAGCATCTACTATCAATACAGCTATGGTCACTGTAAAATGTGTGCTATGCAAAGAAATTTAGGAAATTCTGCCATTTTATCTGTTTCTCTGATCTCTTACCTGTATGTCTAAATCTTCTAATGCCATAGAACAACCTAGTGGGAGATTTTGGAATCTTCAAGTGCCTGAACATGTGATTGAAGTAATTTGTGACAGAGTTATAACTGCATGCATTCGTGATGAATGGGGTGCCTTAATTCACCTCCTTCAGCAATTCAGAAAGTGGTCAGATACTGAGCATTGTTTAAGGTGCACTCTTGATGGTCGGATAGATATATTTTAATTTACGAGAGTAGGAATGGATGCAGAAATTACACGCCCACCTTGTAAACTCTGAATACTCATTATTATTTAATTATTGTCATCTTTAATGAGGGTAGTCCTGCTCAGTGCAGAAGCACTGCTTTCCAGAGGAGCCCTCAATACAAAATACATGTATACAATATTATGCAGTAGAAAAATGGTAAACATCCAAAAGCACAAACAGGAAGGCAAAAAGATAGACAAACAAATATCAGACATCTAAACAAAATATAAGTTCTCATTTTGCATTTAAAAATATTAACATTTGGCAAGCATTTCAAATTTGGGGGAGGACTGTTCCACGACCTGCCTCTAGAATATTTAAAGGACCTTTCACCATTCCCAGATCTACCAAGAGCAAGTACATTAGAGCATTCCTGAAATATAATGCATGTTGACGGACATTTAGCCACATTGAAAGAGAGTGCTTAATATATGCTGTGTTGACCCGTAATCATAACATTAATAGGGGTTTAAAATCCCATCTTACAGAATGACTCCATATGCCTTGGTATGAACTATATAGCTAAATTAAACCTAGCTACATCATTTCTGTCTCCAAACCATAACAATGTGAGCATTGTTTTAGTGTGAGTGCTCAGCTTTACCTATTGCTGTCAGTAAATCATAGTTAACCGTGAGTCAACAAGTGATGACAGTTTATAACAACTTAAATGATCAAAGTAGGTACTGGCCTATGTACTTAGGCTATGGAAAATGTGGGAGGTCTAGGCAAGAGTTTTGAAGGGCAGTAAACTTCTCTGCATACTTTTGTGCTATTAAAGAAACAAATTGACAGATTAAATTCTAAGAAATTATACCACAAACACACTCAGCCTCTTTATGGAGGACATGAATTGGCCAGGTTACAATATGTGGCAATGCATTGTTTTAGTATAGTATGTGGTTGCCTTTCTTATGTAATTAGATATTAGATTTACTTCATCAACAGATGTTGTGTATGTGAACCTGGAACAGGTCTATCAACCCTATGAGAACAACTGCACATTCTGTATACAGAAGACATTCTGTCCAGATTAATGATCTAGAAGTTAGTAAATAGTAATTTCTAGGCTAGCTATCCTCTCTGTAGCTCTGTCTTTGTTTAAGCAGCTTTTTACGTTTTGTCGACATTTCCCTACCCTTTGACATGTACATTGAGATTTTACATGTATTCATCACAAAACAGCAAACAGATATAAGCCAGTTTTTGCCCTGCCAAGAGCATTAATTGGCGAGTACTTAAGGACTTCTGCAGATAATGAGTAAATGAGTCTTCCGACAAATTCCTCATTTAAAACTAATCGCATAAAGTTCCCAAAAACAAAGACAAGTTGGATTGAAATCATACTTGGTACATACTGTATGCTCCATGTAGTGAGTAGAAAGCCCTATTGATTTTGGTGCTCATCTCAGAATATTAATGAGGTCACAGGGTCAAATGTAAACATTTTTAAAATTGAATCATACTTTGTGTGAAGGTGTTGGTAGATAGCGAGTACATGATACTGTCTGTTCAATGCGATATTATGCACATTTATTAGGGGGCAGGGCTTGAGTTGATTTTGGCTAAAAATAGCTTGTAAACATGGTAAGTTAACATATTTAGTAGACCGGTCCACAGTCAGTGAAAGAACCTTGCTGATGAATTAAATCAACAATGACGAAAGATTGGGATTATAATCTCAAATGGCAAGGAATCACAAAAAGCCCACTGGCTTTCTGGTATACAAAAACCACAAGAATTTTGTAAAATTATGAAACTGAGAAATGTTGACATTTGCTAATAAATCAAAATTATTCAATTTTATATTTAATAAATATCTTTCCTTTGGGGGACCAGACTGGGGAGGGGGTAAAATTGCTCCACTTGGGGCATAGTGGGCTGTTAGTGGCCATAGTCCCCAGTTTGTATGTTAAAGAGACCCTGAGATCCTATGGAGTATACAGTAAGCATCATTCCTGTTCAGTTTTGAGTGTGGTGGAGTAAGTGTAACATATGAACTTGTGTTTTTCAGAGACCATTTCAGTTCTCATCTGTGATTTGTGTGGAACTTTCAGTGAAATATACATGCGCAACATGGCTAAAAGTAGTTATATTAAATTTGTAATTATTTTTTAGTTTGATGACTGTGGATCTAACACAAACAACTCAAGATGCAAGGAAACGACAGCAGAATACATTCCATTTGGTGAGTACGTGAAAGAAGACAAATGTTTATCACTAACTTCAAATACCATTGAAGGAAACAAAGGCCCTCCCCTATCCAATAATTGGTCAGTTAATTAGATCTCCTACTTGGTTGTACTGTCATGTACTTCAAAGCTTTAAATTTATTTTCTGGGCTAATTCTTAACAATTTATACATAATTTAGGCATTAATATTATACTGTAACTTTAATACACAAATTAACAGGGGATGTCTCGTCATAGTATTTGTTCCATCTTTGCAGAGTGACAATATGCAGTATTGTTACTGAAACAACAATGTTAGGAAAATGGACTATGTCCATCATTTTAGCAAAAATAAATTTAAAAGATCATGTCAACAACCTATGAAAGGAATGCACAAAGAATACAATGAAACTTCATACCACTAGTGATGTCGTTGTGAGGCTTACTTGGTTATTTGATAGCAACCCATTTGCTCATCATAAAGAAGGTTGTCCACAAATTGTAAATTGAAGGTCAGTTGGGGTCAAGGCAGTTCCAAAAATTTCTTTCAAAAGCTTTTTCTCCTAGTGTTTTAAGCTGATCTAAGTAGAACTTCAGCATTTGGTTGGTGAGGGAAACAAAAGATGTACCACCTTTCCTAGATGCTTGCTCATATTACTAGTAAGTTGGTGTGAACAATTCACTTTATGAAGAGACTGTGCAGAAACTTGGAGGTAATCGTGAGGATGATATACAGTATGTGCACACGTAAAGTTGTTTAAAGTACCACATGCCATTTGCAACTGTAGTTTGATTGTTCAATTTGTCTGTGTGCCCTCGCTTTAAAAAAACTCAAAATGTGTTTAATAGTATTGCCCCCATTTTTGATTTGATAAACATTTGGAGTTAAGCACAAAGCACTACTGATGTCATCTGTCAGTCACCATAAATAGTTTATACATTTGGATATTAAACAATTCTTATTGAGAAAATGGAGAATATTTTAGTTCACAGCCAATAACCTTTGAAAGTGTTCTTCTTTACTGCAAAGGCATAGTGTGT